>ML788500.1:1288672-1298990 GCA_009831015.1 Picea engelmannii
GGATTTGTGATTTTTTCTTATATATATGTGATGAAATGGTTTATATAGTGAATGTTGAATGTGATTCTTTTTAATGAATTAGATGCCAATTGAAAACAACATTTGCTAATGAATCAGCTAAAGAATATATATATATATATATGGATTTGTGATTTTTTCTTATATATATGTGATGAAATGGTTTATATAGTGAATGTTGAATGTGATTCTTTTTAATGAAGTAGATGCCAATTGAAAACAAAATTTGCTAATGAATATGATAAAGAATTGAATTGTCTTGGTATATGTTCATAAGAGATCAAATGAAATGATCATTCCAAGAGTCGTACCCTTAAATATTTTCGAAAAGGGATAGGATGTCGAATAGAATAGGTCGAGTTGAGGTGTGAAACGAAGAGCTCAGAATCTAGGCATACTATCAGGTGGCGTATTCCCAAAGCATATGCTTTGGCCATAAATTCAATGACGACATTGTATTATGCAACATTGTTTGTTGCAGGGCCTAGATAGATCCCCCCAAAGATAAATATATCATTGGTGGGTGAAATAATAACCTAGACAGTAGAAGTGATGTTCGGGGAGGTGTAACTAGATCCATCCATGTATCCAAAATAGGTTGAGGGAAACGATGACATATGCATCTCAAGCATTAACTAGGATAAGCATATTGACAAAGACTTCCACATAAAGGGAAAACAAAATCAACCATAGCATACTATAATGCATATGGTACAAAAAAACTAGATAGAGTGAGGCTTATGCATAGTACTTTTTCAAGTAGATCCCATTACGGGGCTTCGATAATGGGTTTCCTTGATAGTCGGCTAGCTCATAGGCTCCTTTTTTAAGAATTCACAAAATTATATAGGGGCCATGCCATAAAGTTTCAAACTTACATGTTCCTAATTTTTCATGGTCTTGGTCGTAGACCAAAACTAAGTCACCTTCTGAGAAGGTTCGCGGATGTATTTTTTGATCGTATTAGTGTTTGATGCGCTTTTGATGAGACTCATTGGCCATGATGGCTTCGCGACATCGTTCATCAATACAAGATAAATATAAGAGTCACTCTTCTTCAGTGGAAGTGTCGAAAGGAATTTGACAAATATCTTGAGGGATGGCATTTCAAATTCAATGCGTAAAATGACCTCCATACCATAGACAAGTTGGAACGGTGTGAAGCCAGTGGTTGTTTTGGATGAGTTTGGATATTCCCATAAAAATGGGAATAACATTAAATGCTAATTGAATTTATGTTTTTCAATCATTCTCTAGAGAATTGTTTTGATTACCTTATTAATGGACTCAACTTGACCATTTGATTGAGTGTAATAAGGAGATGAGTGTTCTTGGTCAAAACGCAACAGAGTAGACAATTTTGTCATCATGCTATTGCAAAAATGTGACCCATGATTGGTCACAATGGATTTGGTCACACTGAAATGGGAGATGATGTGATTGAATACGAACAAGGTAGTAGTCTTGGCATCGTTAGAATAGGTGGGAATAGCTTCTGCCCATTTTGTAAAATAATCAACGACCACAATAATGTGGTTATGATCAGTGGCATAAGAGGGTTTACAAGTGGTAAAAACGATGCCCCATTTGGTGAATGGGACGACTCCAATGACGAGGTGTAAAGGATTGGGGTGAGCGCGCATTTTCTTAGAAAATATTTGAAAAGGGTGGCATTTTTGTACCGTATTAATGCAATCTTTGAAAATTGTGGGCCAAAAATAGCCTGCGTGTAAAATATTTTGGGCAATGGCTAACCCAGATGAATGACCACCACATGCTCCAAAGTGGCAGTCATTTAGGATTCGTTCGGATTCAGAATGGATGACACATATACATAACACCATGTCCACTTGAGGGCAGTAAAGAGTATCGTCGACAATGAGATAGTTTCAGGACTAATGGCGAATGCGGAGATGGTTGTATTTAGACATATTGGGCCGAAAATGTTGGGTCTGGAGATAAATCAATATGTCTCCATACCAAGGATCAGATGAGTCGATGAGAAACAAGGATTCGTTAGGTAACAAATCTTAGATTCATCAAAGGATTGGGGAAGATCGGTCATTAATTCTACGAAAATCAAAGATTTTTTGGATTTGGTGGTGGAGAATTCAAGATCAAATTCCTATAACGGGACAATCCATTTAGAATATATTCCCCCCATATATGTCATGACAAAATATATTGCATTGGGTTCACGTCAAAGATAAAAATGGTGGTTCAAAGTAGAATGTAATGTTGAAATCGTTGGATAGCGTATACAGTTGCCAGTGCTAACTTCTCAATGTAAGGATCTCAAAGATCGACACCAACTAAGCCCTTACTGAGATAATAAATAACATGTTCATTGTATTGATAGTTAGTTTGGACTAATACCATTCCAATGGTGGTGCCAAAGGTTGTCAGGTATAGGATGAAATATTTATTCTAATTTGGGGGTTTAAGTAATGGTGTAGATGTGAGAACCTACTTCAAATGATCGAAAGATCATTGGGCATGTTCATTCCAAATAAAAGGTACACCATTTTTTAATAACCGCATGAAACCTTTGGTGATTTCAACGTAATTGGAAATGAAGCGTCTAAGGAAGTTTGATTTCCCTTCCAAACTTTGAAGTTGGATGACGGAGTTGGGAGGAGATAATTCGATTATTTCCTCGATTTTGAGGGGATCAACTCTGATCCCATACCTGGATACAATGAAACCAAGTAAGCGACTAGACTCCACAATGAAAATGCATTTGTGTGGGTTCAAGCGAATGTTGTAATATCGACAAAGGATGAATATTTGGCGTAGGTGATCTACGTGATCAGACCTCTTGGGTGATCGAGCAGGGAGATCATCGAGGTAAGGATATACTAAATGTTTAATTTCATGGAAAGCATAGGACATGGCTTGCTGGAATGTTGCACCATCGTTTTTAAGACCAAAAGGTAACTTTCAATATGAGAAAGTTCCCCATGGGCAGATAAAAGCAGTTTTGTGTTGGTCCTCCGGAGTAATTTCAATTTGATTATAGTCGAAGAAGCCATCCATAAATGAGAAGACTTCACATTCGAAAAAATAATCAATGATCTGATCGATGAAGGGGGTAGGGAAATTGTCTTTAGGACATGCCTTACTGAGGTCCCTATAATCAACGCATACTTGGATGGTGCCCTGATTTTTGTTAACTGGTATGATGGTGGACACCCATTCAGTTAGGGGCATGGGGTAAATAAAACCAGGGTTCAATAATTTTTGAAATTCCGCTATAATAGCTGCAGCTTTCCATGGATGAACAGGGCGGAGCCGTTGCAAACTGGATGGGCTCTGGGGTAAGTTTTAATTTCATGTACAACAATTTGTGGGTCAATACCTGGAATTTATTCATAGGACCAAACGAATATGTCATGGAATTCTTTAAATATGGCAGTATAAGCTTTGATTTCCTCAAGTGAACAATATGTGCCTATCTAGATGTTTTCCAAGACCCCAGTTTTAAGTGAAATTTCGATCGAAATGGTTTTGGAAATATTTCCCAAATTGCCTTAAGATAAAACAAGGTATGATGTGGAAGGTAAAAGGGAGGGATCTTGGATATCAGTTGAAACAAGGGTTTGTATCTGGGTCTCTTTTTTCTCTCCAAGGGGGAGGAAAGAGGATCGATGATGGAAATCCTCTCAAGGTTTATCTTGTAAAGTCATGACTTCCATAATAGCTTCTTCTAAATGAAGGACGATGTTGAGAAAGTCATGGGATGGTGAAACATTGGTATCCCAAGAGGGAGAGGGAAACAGATCTAGTTCCTCATCCAGTAGGAGACTAGAATGAGAATCAGGAGATTCTCCTGTCGATTGTATGAATGAATATGCCATCTCAATTGTTGAGAGTGGAATAGTGTCTCCATGAGACTCCATATTAGATGGGTGGGGGATTACCCAGGGGTCATTGCAACCGATGCATGTTCTGGAAACTGCAGAGATCATATTGATGGAGACGATTGGAGGTAAATCTGGTGGATGGAGGGGAAAAGTCCCCATTAATGAGGGGTAAAGGCTAAGCCCAATGCTTTCACATCCCGAAGAAGACTCTCCTATAAAAGGGACATTTTCATTAGGATTTATTCGCACATATGGGGTACAGAAGTTAAGTTGGTCTACAGTGAATATCTTCCATTGATGGGGGAATTTAACAAGTCGAAAGACACTATATGCAACAACCTTCATGGCGTAAAACCAGGTGCGACCTAAAAGAAAATTATAGTCGAGTGTGGCATCAATTACCTCGACTTCTACCGAAACGGTTTTTCCTACGAGTTCAATGGGTAATGAGGGGAGAATTATGTGGGGTTTGAAAAAATGTCCGTCAAAATATTTCAGGATGGTTTATGATGTGGTAAGTTGAGGAGAGCCAAGAGATTTCCAACATGTCAAGGACATAATGCAAGTTGTGATGCCTTCATCAAGCACTATTCAAAAGACATTTTTATTATGAGATCGGACATTGATTTGTAATGCTAATTGTTTTGAAAGGCGGAAATCATTGCAACTTGTGTTGAAGGAAATAACATTAGATTTTGCAGGGTCAATTCCACCAATGGCTGATAATAAATATTTACGTTGCATGGGGTAGGACTGTATTTCTTCAAGTGCTGACATGGCACAAGGGGCTTGGGTGAGATCTTCTACTATATTGTAGTGTTGGGCTGCCCAAACATTATGTTATGTGTAGTATGGCGAAGTACTCCCTTTGGAGGGTGTAAGGCGGGTTCAATAATTGGCTTCTCTAGTGTGAGAGGGTCATTTGGTGGGGTGGATGCAGGGGGATCCTTGGGTAAAGAATCACCTTCTAGAGAATCATAATTCTTGTCTCTAGTAGATATAGATGCAGATTTAACCATCAAGATGTTTACAGACGAGGATTCAGGGTTGCCCCCAAGTGGGGGTTGTTTTGTTTTCACAACCAGTTGTTGTTGTTGGGGGGGAAGGATTTGTTAATACTACAGTTGTAGAAGAGGATGGGCCTCGTTCGAGATATTGATAGATTTCAGCGAGACGAGGACAATCTTTGGTGAAATGATCCTCTTTACAAATCATGCATGGATATTTGGCCTTTCGTTTAGGTTTACCCTCATCATTGTTTTACTATGTCTTGGGGCCCGACTGCTCAGAAGATTTTTTCTTTTTCTTATTATTGTTACCCTTATTTTTTCCTTTGGATTGCTGCAGGTTTTTGGGTGCAATTGACTGCACTGAATTAACCTCAGAGGTTTTAGAAGGGGGCTTTGTTGGAGTGCTTGTATGGACATATGACCTAGGTTTCGTAGCTTGATTTGATTGGTTATGTTTCCTAGTCATCTAACCAGATGTATCAGTAGAAAAAGGGTAGATCATACCATTGGCATGGGGTCCAGGTGCAGGCTTGGTGAGATCATTTGAAGACCGAGGAGCATGGGGAATCAAGTTGTATAACATACACGATTGGGAGTATACCAAGTCTAAATATTGGGATCAACTAATGGATTATTCCTCAGTGATAGCGCCTCCCATGGCGACATCTCGAGCGATAGGTGGAAAAAGAGAATTGGTGAACCAATAAAATAATAATTGATCAGGGATTGTGGCTTTGATTAATCGACGCTAACACCTCCACTCATGAATGTGATTTGAAATATGGGTGGAGGTTGATTGTCGTAACGAGGTTAAGAGCTCGATATCGGTCTCATAGCAAATAGGTAATTGGAAGTGTGTCAAAAAATTTCATGGAAAGGGAATTAAAGTCATCAAAGGAATTACGCAACAGTTCTATATACCATTTGGTTGTTGATCCTATAAGGGTTCACTGGAAAATTCATAATCAGATGGAATCATTCATCAAGGAGTTTGAAGAACACTATAGGTAGAAAGTCGTCATGCGATTGCTTGGATCTTCTCCAGGATTTCCATCGAACTTGGGAATATCGGATGGGAGTTTGGGAGGAATGGGAGACCAAAAAGGGGAATGACATATGGGATCATTAGTCAACCGTGAAATATCAGGAAACTCTAAAGTGCCAATAACAATAGTTGTTTGCTGACATGTGGAGGTGGGTTATATGGTCCTCCTCCATGTGGGTGTTGTTTTGTAGGTCCTCCTCCATACGGTGGTCTGCCAGGGGGTCCTCCACCCTAGGGTGGTCCTCCAAGGGGTCCTCCTCCATAAGGTAGTCCCCAGGATGTCCTCCTCCATAGGGTGGTCCTCCATGAAGCCCTCCTCCATAGGGTGGTCCCCCAGGGGGTCCTCCACCATAGGTTGGTCCTCCAAGGGGTCCTCCTCCATAAGGTGGTCCTCCAGGAGGCCTGCCTCCATAGGGTGGTCCCCCAGGGGTCCTCCCAAAAGGGGTGGTCCTCCAAGGGGTCTGCCACCATAGGGTGGTTCCCCTCCATCATGGGGTGGTCCACCAGTAGGTCCACCACCATATGTCGATCCTCCAGGGGGTCCTCCTGGTTGGGTAGCAATTGCAGGATTGGCGAGTTGTGGAGGTTGGTTCCATACAGTATTGGTTATTCCTAGGTAAGGGTGGACATACAGTAGGCTGGTAGTAGAGGGAAAATTTTGGCCCCATGATGGGTGTTTTCTGGTAGCTGGGGGTTTCCCTCCAGTTGATTGGTTCCCCTAGAGAGAATATGGAACTGAGACTGGGGGTTTCCCCCCAGTGGGTGATTTCCCCTAGTCAAGTAAAGGTTGGCTCCCAATAGTAGGACATGTCCCTGTTAAAAATAATCCAGAAGTCAAAGGTTGCTCACAGCAAGATGTTGGTCGTATATTTTCCCTCAGCACAGGGGTTGTCCCCCAGTGAAAGGATGGCTCATGCATGTTTGTTGGCCAAAACCCATTAGTTGACTTCCTTGGGGAGGTAATACTCTCATTGAAGGTTGTTTTCCAAAGAGGTTGGGATTACCTCCTAAGAAAATCGGGGTAAATAAAGGTTTCCCCCCTAGTGGGGGGTGTAAAAGGTTGTGTTCTTGAAGGTGGCGGTACAATGGTGGGGACAGCATATGATACGGATGTCAATGTTGATGTTTGGGTTGTGGAAACATTCGATTGATCCTGTTGTGGTGTAGAGTTTATGGGGGAGGAATTGGGGAAATAAGTTTGAAACATATGGGAGATACTATAATACCCCTGTTTCCCCCAGTTTGTAAATATAACTATAACTAGCCAAGAGACTGTGGCAGACTAGATACGTATGAATGTTGGATTTGATAAACCTTTTTGTTATAAAAGGTCAATGTATGTATTTTATGTTATTAATAGAAAATGGATAGTGTCGCATAACTGTTGAAAGGGGGGTTTGCCAAGATAGACCATGATGTTATGAGAGAGATCGTGAGGGGAAACAGAAATGGTTGAGATGACCCCCACCAAACTAGTACCTTATTGGATTTAATGATTCAGATACAGAGCAGTCCTCTGACCCAGAAATGAATTACCAGTCAGACTGTTAACTAGAAGAGTCCTCCTCAAGAGTTAATGAGGATATGGGGAAGAGTACCCATATGCAAGACTTTCATACCTGACCATGAGATGGGGATTCAGACCCACGCAACATTGTTGAGGAAGGAAAGAAAAGAGGTAATTTGTGGGTAGAGGTAGATCTACGTGAGGAAGCAGAGTTGAGAGACCAATCTCGAGAAGAGAAAAGAGTGCTTGCATCTCTCTAGTTCGAGGAAGAACTGAGAAATAAACTCATTATGGGTGCAAGAAGTGGCTGGCATGGTTTTCATTACAATATTATAAACAGGGTTGACAAGTGACTGTGGAAGTACTCGTGCATACCTCCTTGCTTGGTAAAGAGAAAACTGGTTGCCAAGATCCTGTGGGAGAAGGAGAGTAACTTTTGTCCCTGACTGTTGTTGAGAAAGAAGAGAGAGTCACTCTCAAAGCATCATATTCTAGCTTGGGGTGGATAGCGGTGAATCCATCCAGGAGTTGTTGTGCCTATGGTTGGGTGTAAACAGGCACCCCTTTCAACAGTCGCTTCATGATTTCTGGTTTTTTGATAAGTATTTTCATACTCTGTGTATTGAAATGGAAATGATGATTGAATATATTTATATTTCTATGACTGAGTTTTGTATTGAATGATTAAGGTAGAAATATGTATTGTCTCACTGTGGACCCATGCTTTTGAATGGTCATTTTCTTGCCTCAACTTAGAAGTTAGAGAGTTGTGGGACGTAAATTTGCAAGAGGGTTGAGGTAGGATTTATTGTAATGCTTAAGTCTTGTTGAACTCTCAAATATACCTTTCCAGGAAGGCCAAGTTCAAACCCTATGGAAGGAGGGTGCCTCCTTCAGACCTTTCACTCGTGTGACTAAGGGCTCATGCATGTTCCCTTAACCAACTCACGGCTAAGAGATTAGCGTGTATCCCACGATCATTTTTGAAGGAACCATGTGTCCAAGGTCTGGGAACCCTGCGTTAGGCCCTAAAGGAGCTAAGCATTTCTGGCTTCAGAACTCTAAGAGTTTAGAGCTCCAGAGTGTTTCGACCTTGCCATTAGTAACCCAGCCGAAGAGAACTAATTGTTATGGTTATCCACAAGGTTGACCGATGTTTGGAAGTCTCCCTAATCATGGCAGATAGACCTAACCCATCATTAAACTTTTATTCATTCATCAATCGTGAAGTAACGCGAACCATAGATCCGAGGGTATTCGGAAGTCCCCTTAGTCGTTGGATCTACACCAAGGTAACATTAGCGAAGTCCTACTTCGGGAGAATAGGGATGTTATAGCACCAAACTCCATGAATGCCATAGTTATGAAGAGATGAGAACCGTGGATCTGGGGAGTTTGTTGAGAACCCCTCTTACCCGTCCGATCAACTAGTGGAGGGGCCCACATACGGTACTTCAATGAAGTCCTTCTTCGTGAGAGTGGAGCGGCCATAATGTCGAAACCCCCGAAGATCAAAGCTAAAAAGTGATGAGTACCGTAGATCTAGGGACCCTTTCAGATCTCCCCTGACCATTAGATCTAGACCATGGTCATCTCGATGTTGACCACTCCGGGAGTAAGAAGGAAGTCACGCCACGAATCCCCTGAACACCAAAGTTACAAAGTTAATATCAAGGGGATATGTGGACACACCTTGACCATGAGATTGAAGGGCTTGGAAGGCTACCAATCTGGGGTGATGTGGCACGTCGACATCACCTAAGGTGATGTGGACCCACATTTGATGTGCCACGTGTCACCTGGATTCGTGTGTTTCACAGGACCTATGTGCCTATTAAAATGTGACATGTGTCACCCACTGTAGGGGCCACATGTCATCTCTACCTTGCCACTTGTCACCCCTGGTACTTTCTTACTTGGCCCATTTGGTGACTGGCGTACTCAGGGCCCAACAGTCCTTGCCTCTGCATCGAGTACGTCACAACGTGCGAGGGTGGACCCTTCGGGAGTCCGAGACTTCGGGACTCTGAAGGTTTTGGGTGCAGCATTGAGGATAAGCCGAAAGGACCAAAGGCTAGATCCACATGGAGAGATTCTGGGATCCTTGGGGAGTTTTGGAATTCAGGACTCTGGAGGATAGGCATGTAGAAAGGAGAAGGGACGTTCAACACTAAAGCATTGAACATTGAACTTCCCTATAGCTCATGTGTTAAATGAAGACTGTGTCCCGTCGTTGGATTGGAAGGTGGATGAACCTCCCCCGTGGATGTAGGAACTTGGGGATGGTACAAATGAGGTTGAGCCACGTCGGTTCCATGTGTCCCATGTCTAATAATGTTCGAAGAACTTCAAGAGGCCATAACTTGCAACCCATAGCTCAGTTTTGAGTCTGGTAGTGGTTGTTAGAGAGCTAAGGTTGAGTAAAAGAGAATGGAGATCTCAGAGAGATGATTCGAAACGACTAAAGTAAGTGAAATGTTGATGCCCCATCCCTAGAAAGGGTACTTAGGGTTTGGGTTTGTTATAGATACCAAATATGGGGGGATGAGGGGTGCATGAAGAGGCATGTGATTGATCGCATTGCAAGAGTTTAAAAGCAGAGTCTATGGTTGTATATAATCAAGTGAGGATGTTGTGGGGTTGTTCAGGGGTTTTCATAGGTTCATATGGACTAGAAACCCATGGTGGTGTGATTTAACCTTTGGATAAATGGATCTATTGGGTTTCCATGCTCACGACATCTTCACAAGGTAAAAGTGGTAGACGAGGGTAATCGGTACCAAGTTTAGGTTCTCTGACAGAGTTTACCTGTAGGAGGGGACCAAAAGGATAATTTGCAGGAAATGGTACACCCCCTCTATCCCCCCCCCCCAAA
>ML788500.1:1299040-1346719 GCA_009831015.1 Picea engelmannii
TTTCTTTCTTTCTTTCCTTTTTTTGTTTCGTACCATCCCGGTTTCAGAAACTTAGAAATGTTTCCTTGTTTTGTGCAACTTATCCAAAAGGGTTAGTGAAGGGTGGATTTGCAGGGAGTACAAATCCCTCTCGAAAGTTATCTCCTTCTGGACGTTCAAGTAACAACACTTCCGGCTTCAGAGTGGTTTTCCTCGTGGAATTACTCTCTAAGGTGGTGTTTGGGTGAGTTGGGAGGAAAATTTTTGTAACGTAGTGGAGGAAAACCTCGCATCCTATGAGACCTACACAAGTTTTGATCGGCCAGGATTGAGATATAACAATGACAATCCTAAAGCCAACTAAAGAAAATAAA
Organism: Picea engelmannii; assembly: GCA_009831015.1. Classification (NCBI taxonomy): domain Eukaryota; kingdom Viridiplantae; phylum Streptophyta; class Pinopsida; order Pinales; family Pinaceae; genus Picea; species Picea engelmannii. Next base: position 1,299,394 of record ML788500.1, read on the forward strand.
CAACGCGCGCTAAGAAATCTAGGAATCAAACAGACTAACTAAAGCTTCTCGCCATGAATGCACTAGTTGGTGGTGAAATTCAACATCGTGGGAAGGGAGGGGATAAGTGGGTGGATTAGTTATGTTGGCGGCTTGCTTAACAGACTTACACCTTGGTGCAAGCTCCCTGATGGTCTATCTGTGGGTTTCCCTCCAAGGAGCCTAAGTGAGTTTGACTAACGCATGATCTAGGTACAATGAAGACTCCCCTTTGTCATCACCTTGTGTAAGAGCCCTAAATATTATGGAAACTAAGGTCACCAACTCACAGTCAGCGTCCGGGAAGGTACAATTGACATCCAGGTCCGATAGTATGGGCAGGATATCAAGTCTAAAATTCCTCAAGAGGACTGAGAAAAAGAGGACCAAAAAAAGCTTCAAAGGACCCCAAAGAGATTAAGGATTCACGAAGTTCTGAGAACAAATGAAAACAATCGATTCTCAAGAATAATCCCCAATATACTATCATTCCACTATATTTGGTTAAGCCTCAGAGGGGTAATCTTTGTTTCTCAGCCGCATGCAGCCTCATGTGTAGCCCCTGTGTGAGACAGGGTTCCCGGCTATGCCTATATGAAATTTTTTTTTTAATCACTCTTTAGTATTCTATGGTTTTTGTTTGTGGTCTTGGACAGTTTACTCACTTATCTTAGTCCAAAGACCCTATACCTAGACTATTGTTGGTGTTCTTAGAAAATAAAAAGTCTTGTTAATTTTATTAATGCATGTTCATTTTTTAAGCTATTCTTTATTCAAAAGATTGTGTGGAAGTGAAACTTATGATGTGAAAGGACTCGACTCCAAATGGATGCAAAGGGATGAAATTTCAACAATTTTACTTTCGATGAATCCTATTTATGAGAGGGAGAAGAGTATATTTCTTTTTGCTTTTTATCTAAGAAAACACCCTAATTCATACTGTTTCACATGAATTCTTGCAAATGAGACAAAATGACAATTTTTTCAACCAAACTCACGGAATGATTTACGAAATTCCCAACCAAGCACAAATTGTTGCAATGATATTTTAAAGCACTCTAAATGAAACATTTTTTGTTTCTTTTATTTTTTCAAACTACATGAAAATTGAAACAAAAAATTATTCTTGAGCCTTTGCTTTCAATTAACAATGTTCTGAAATGAATGCAAAATATGGAAGAAAAAAACCAAGCATGCAAAATTAAAGCACACAAAAAGATTTTAAGTCTAAACAATAGTTTGAAAGGTTCTCAAATGATTTTTAAAACAACAAACATTCAAACTAATAAAAGAGAGAGTTGTATAATAAAATGATAGACTTTGCAAAAAAAAATTCTCTGAAAGCTATGAATAACCTTCTACTGGACTGAAAGGATTAAACTAGATGATCTTGTTTGTACCTATCAATCGCATGAGATGGCCACAAAAAGAAGACAAATTTCATAAATTCCAAAAAAAATGAAGCAAAATCAAGGAGACAGGCCTAAGACAGGTCTGGAGTGTTGAAGGAGACCAATGGGAAAGGATCTAGCTGAGTTTTTGAAGGATAAATTTTCAAAAAAATAGGTTTAAGGGTTTGGTCACTCCCTGCAGAGGGAGATAGTGTGACTAGGTCGCAACCCAACAAGAGGAACAGTGTGATCGAAGAGTATGTTCACTCCTAGTAGACTTTGGAGCAGGGATGGTTATCGCTCCAAAGGAGGAAAAACACGGCCAGGAAGGCTTCGCTCGCTCTATGCACACTAGGAAGTCATGACCAACGTAGAGAAAAAATAAAAATCTAGATCTAGGATGAGATATATTACATCCAATATAAAGGTTTCTTCAACTGAACTAGGCAAAGAGCACCACAAAGTCTGACAATTAGATCAGGACATTTTAATGGGTAAAGATATAAAAAATAAAATATGTAAAAAAAGAAGAAAAGCACATAAAAGGAAATCTCCCCAGTACGGTCACCAATCTGTTGTAGGGATTTTACACCCTGCATGAGCTGAGCTCCCTTAAGTTCTTCCTATACCTAAGACAGGAACGTAGATACGAACAAAGGATGCTTCTAAACTTGATAATATGTCATAACATACCAATATATTAATTCTCTATCAATGAACACACAAACTTTCATGAACAATCAATTAGAGGGAAACATGCAACATATCTTTTATTAATCAAGTAAGAAATATCACAACTTACAGGTGTAAACTGAAGATATGTCTTTCTTCCAAGCTCCTTGCCCAAGATTTCCCACCAAAACGCTAGAGTAACCTTGTTAGTTCTTTCTCCCCNTTTTTTTTTAATCACTCTTTAGTATTCTATGGTTTTTGTTTGTGGTCTTGGACAGTTTACTCACTTATCTTAGTCCAAAGACCCTATACCTAGACTATTGTTGGTGTTCTTAGAAAATAAAAAGTCTTGTTAATTTTATTAATGCATGTTCATTTTTTAAGCTATTCTTTATTCAAAAGATTGTGTGGAAGTGAAACTTATGATGTGAAAGGACTCGACTCCAAATGGATGCAAAGGGATGAAATTTCAACAATTTTACTTTCGATGAATCCTATTTATGAGAGGGAGAAGAGTATATTTCTTTTTGCTTTTTATCTAAGAAAACACCCTAATTCATACTGTTTCACATGAATTCTTGCAAATGAGACAAAATGACAATTTTTTCAACCAAACTCACGGAATGATTTACGAAATTCCCAACCAAGCACAAATTGTTGCAATGATATTTTAAAGCACTCTAAATGAAACATTTTTTGTTTCTTTTATTTTTTCAAACTACATGAAAATTGAAACAAAAAATTATTCTTGAGCCTTTGCTTTCAATTAACAATGTTCTGAAATGAATGCAAAATATGGAAGAAAAAAACCAAGCATGCAAAATTAAAGCACACAAAAAGATTTTAAGTCTAAACAATAGTTTGAAAGGTTCTCAAATGATTTTTAAAACAACAAACATTCAAACTAATAAAAGAGAGAGTTGTATAATAAAATGATAGACTTTGCAAAAAAAAATTCTCTGAAAGCTATGAATAACCTTCTACTGGACTGAAAGGATTAAACTAGATGATCTTGTTTGTACCTATCAATCGCATGAGATGGCCACAAAAAGAAGACAAATTTCATAAATTCCAAAAAAAATGAAGCAAAATCAAGGAGACAGGCCTAAGACAGGTCTGGAGTGTTGAAGGAGACCAATGGGAAAGGATCTAGCTGAGTTTTTGAAGGATAAATTTTCAAAAAAATAGGTTTAAGGGTTTGGTCACTCCCTGCAGAGGGAGATAGTGTGACTAGGTCGCAACCCAACAAGAGGAACAGTGTGATCGAAGAGTATGTTCACTCCTAGTAGACTTTGGAGCAGGGATGGTTATCGCTCCAAAGGAGGAAAAACACGGCCAGGAAGGCTTCGCTCGCTCTATGCACACTAGGAAGTCATGACCAACGTAGAGAAAAAATAAAAATCTAGATCTAGGATGAGATATATTACATCCAATATAAAGGTTTCTTCAACTGAACTAGGCAAAGAGCACCACAAAGTCTGACAATTAGATCAGGACATTTTAATGGGTAAAGATATAAAAAATAAAATATGTAAAAAAAGAAGAAAAGCACATAAAAGGAAATCTCCCCAGTACGGTCACCAATCTGTTGTAGGGATTTTACACCCTGCATGAGCTGAGCTCCCTTAAGTTCTTCCTATACCTAAGACAGGAACGTAGATACGAACAAAGGATGCTTCTAAACTTGATAATATGTCATAACATACCAATATATTAATTCTCTATCAATGAACACACAAACTTTCATGAACAATCAATTAGAGGGAAACATGCAACATATCTTTTATTAATCAAGTAAGAAATATCACAACTTACAGGTGTAAACTGAAGATATGTCTTTCTTCCAAGCTCCTTGCCCAAGATTTCCCACCAAAACGCTAGAGTAACCTTGTTAGTTCTTTCTCCCCTGTTTTCCCATGGAAATGGATTGGTTTTTATAAGGCTTTAGGGATAAGTCCATATGGTTAATAGGATAATATCCTCAGGCTCATAATGGAAGCCTTATCGAGACTAAACCGCGAGAAATCAAAGTAAGGTTGCATCCATCGCAACCAAGTCCAAAAAAGGGAGCTTCTAGGCTCGGTCGCGACCTAATAACTCAAACAGAGAAACCTGATTGTGACTTGGAAGTTCTGAAAGGGCAACCAACCCTTTCAATCGCAAGCTTGAGGAAGGACAAGTGCGACCGAAGGGGAATTAGGCTATCAACTCAGGGGGGAAATGATGAAAGTGGATGAATTAGGTAGGTGACCTCTAGGAGATGATGCCCCAAGGGTTAGGGGGTTAATAACGCTATAACACCTGGCTCGTGCGTCCCGTACCCATATCAATTGGCCAACTCTGTTGTGCGATGGGAGCCATTAAACCAGAGCTGAAATGTTGTCTCTCTTGCGCGTATGAGCCTTGAATGCCTTGAATGTCGCCCATCCTACAAGATATGAATGGGAGGGTGGCGGTATGTGCATTTAAATCTTTAGTGTGCATTTTGTCCACTTGGGACCCCATCCGGGGATAATTATAAGTGTTTTTAAGATAATAAAATTTATTATAATTATAAGTCTTTTATTTATTTTTTAGAAAATAAAATTTATTAGAATTTAATTATCCACTAATCATCTAAATAATTATAATATTTGTTTTTCTTAAGCAAATTATTTTTTCTTTTATTTCTTTCTTTTTCTCTCTAACTTGTTTTTATAAAAGATATGAGTAGCATCCATAAATGCATTTACATGGAGTTTACTTTATTTTGGGTAGCCATGTGGGACAAAAAGGAAATGAAAAAAAAAAAAGGGAAAAGACTAAATTATATTTGATCATATTTATTATTAATTTTTTAATACAAATAAAATTTTATTTTAATGGACTAAATTAATTATCTAAATTTTAAAGGCTTTTATAAAATATTTAAATTTTTTCATCATTATTATTGTAAATATTATATTAATTCTTAAATTATTATTAAAATCACATACATATCTCAATTTTTTAATATTTTTATAAATATTATGTTAATGTGATTATATTGTTCCATATTAATCGATATATAATTACTTTATAATACATCTATAATGTGATTTTGTATGTATCTTATACATATTTTGAATTTGAAACCTAACACAAAGGTATGGGAGAAAAATGAATGACAAAAGTCACAAACTTAAATTTTAAATCTCATATCGGGATGTCATATAGAAATATGACTAATTCACTTGAAGCTATTGGAAGCTCTAATTCACTTAGAGCTATTGGAAGCTCTAATTCACTTGAATTTAACATATGCTAGCCTATTCAAATTTAATGCACATCCTAACTTATTCCTTGTTTTAGTACATGCCATAGTTGTGGGAGTAGGATAGGGAGCGAAAGTTCATGCCAGATCGTAGGTAGCTCTAGGATTCAATCTTGGGGAAGAGGTATCATTCCATGAACCATTCAAAGAAGAAAAAAGAGAGTGATGAGCACTCTATTGTGTCAACATGGGGAACTATCACTTTTTGTAAATCATCCATTAAACTCAACCTATTGTAAATGCATATGTAATTGAATCATATAATTCATGTTAGATTTTAAAAAAAAAGGTATAATCTACTTTACATAACTCAACAAAAATGGATGGTATAAAACCAATATTGACACCATTAGGTGTTGGAATTATGGGATCAACCTAACTAGGTGTCCTATTGTCTTGAACCCCCACTAATGTTTCAAGGGACAAAATCTTGTCATTTGGAATAGTAACATCAAGCTTCCTTGAGCAATGGTTAGTCTAACATCTCCTATTTTGAGGGTAATTTTGATGTACTTCCATGACCTACTTATGTTTTCCCTTTCTATGTACTTCCATGAATATCACAACACTCCTTCCATTAGAATCATAAGTGGAAAGCATAATTCCTCATATATAGCACTAACATCAAAACTATTGAAAGGATGGGTATTTGTATGATTGGTTAACATAGATCTCGTACGAAGTACCTAATGTTGATTGTAAGGGGACTTGCATTTAACTAGAAGGTGTCCACTAGAGGAAAATCACTTATATATTAGCAAAGAAAGGCCTAAACCTAATCAATCATAATGAAATAGTGGTAGGAATAGACATAAGAGATGGAACCCTAAAATGAGTTATGTAAAGAAATTGAATTGAATTGAGTGTTGCCTTCACATTTGTATCGGTCTCGATTTTATAGACTCGGCAAGATGCTAATGTTTAGAAGGGAATACAATTGCTAATGCTTAGTGCATCGAGCCTTAACCTAAAGTTAGTGAAGGTCCTAGTAATGTCTAAAGCATAAAGAAAACTAGTTTGAAGGGGACTAACCATGATCTTTTGCTTGATTTCCCTATATCTTTGCGATATGTAACAAATGTTGGTCCTAAATACACATGTATTTAACATGCCATTATCACTCAATTGACATTCAACTCAGAACTATAAGTTTTTATTCAACATGTAAATGTAGGTTTTCATAAATCTATTAACATTGGGCCCATGCATGCATTCAACACATCAAGTAAGTTTGCATCATCCATTTTCCAAATATCACAAATGTGTCAATTCATGGGTAACGCATGGCCAAGATGTTGCACATTTGTCATGATTTGATGGGATATGGAAGCAACACACTCAACAATAGTCTAGGTAGACCAAATATTAGAATCATAAAACTATGGGAAACCATTGAACAACTAGGTCGCCAAGGAAAACTACAATGGTCAAACCCTCACTCTTTCCCCACATGCTTTTCTCATTGATTACCATCCCTATAACAACCATTGCATAATCAATCTAATCTCTATTTATTATTTATAGGTTAGGTGATTGATAAACAATATCACTTATGATCCCCTGACAAGTGGATTGCTTATGCTTGAATGGAATCCCAAGTTCTTATTAATATACTGAGTCTCATCTCAAACCCCTACTGGATTTTCATCATATATATCCACCCTACCAGCAAATACCCTCACCAGTGTAGTTCAAGCCTTTTTATTTGAATTGTTAACTGAGCATGCACAACTGTGAGACCAGCTATATTCGTATTCCATGGGTCAGTTGATTATGTATTCATTGAGGGTATTCACCATAGTGTAATTGTTCTTAATCTACCATCTCTTATTCCTACAACTAATTTGGAAGGTAAAGTTATAGAAGAGGCCCTTAAAGAAATTTTCTTGCTAGTTAAAGAAAACTAAGTTGGAGGTTATAATTTCAGTTATATACACAGTAAGTCCCAGGGAAATTGAATTAGAGTGTGATCTTCCCCAATTATTCCAACCTCGACCTAAACATCCCATGGCTTCATGGAGGAATGTTTTGAAAATTCTCGATTCAAGTGACTAGTTTAGGTATTCAAATGTATGGAGAGTTATGTAATATCCCCCTTTGATTGAACAACTAGAGGCATTATTGATACTTCTGATGTTTTTCATTTTCACTTGGACACAATCAAAGGTGGAATAAGGGACACCGCATAGGAGGATAAGCAAAATTGAATTTTCACTATATTCCTACTGAAGGTATTCAAGAATAGTGAGTACACAACCAAAGAATGAACCATATTGAAGTCTAGCACAACAAGAAGAAGAAAACAAATTCTCATTTGGATGTCTTGCATTCTCTCATTCATAAATCCTATATTCAAAGAGTAAGTTTTTAGTACTTCCATGTTCTAGAGAAATATCATGCATAACGTTTTCTACTCCGCCAGATAAGATAGATAGAGGAGAAGATAATCAAAGAATCCATTTGTAGTGTCTAGAATATGTTCCTCTCTGTGAAACAATTTGTGACATCCAATGTTTTTCCAAGTCAATAGTTTGTAAATGGGATTATTTTAAGTGGACGTTATTTCATCAAATCAATAGTGTAAAACTATTTCAAAATTGTCCCGTAGAATAACGTTTATTTGAGTAATGAGTTATAACTAATATATATAAACCAGCACAACCACATAAGTATAAGTGGTTGATATACTCAGATGAGCGCCATTAATTTTGAAAAGTGGACAAAATTTGTGTTCCTAGTTAAACTTTCGAAACATCAAATCCAAATCTATTTGAAATGACTAAAAATAAACTTTTGAAATACAACACTAAGAGCCTCCCATTACTATATAGACAAAATAATGTACCCAACCTTACCTCCCATTACTATATAGAAAAAATAATGTACCCAACCTTAACTCCAACCATCAAAAATAATTTTACAATTTTCATATTTATTGATATCCTAACATTCAATAAAAAAAAAAGTTACATAGGAGGTAAGCTTACAATTTCTAAAATGAAGTTAAATTATTTTAAAAATATATTCATAGTTGTCTGATATTATTATTAATTTTTTCAATATTAAAAAATTAAATAAAACTTTATATTATTAAAATATAAATAATATTAAAAATATTTTTAAAAGGAGTAAGCTAACTATGCAACCTTTTAGGTTTGTCAGCGATCGTTATACGTCCCATCTCTAGCAAACCCAAAAACCCATCTCCCAAGTCTCTCGACATGGGCCCATCCTCATTCTCATCACCCGTTCCATTTCACATTCAATGTTGATTGCACTTAGGGTGGCTCATAGCTTGACGTCCCATCTCACCTTCAATGCAGGGTGGCAGGCGTAGGTTCAAACACCCCACTCCCATGTCCGAGCTCCCCTCCTTCCATGACAGTTGAGCTATGAAACGAAAACAAGACCTCCCTTACAGCAAGAGCCAGAAAAATACAAGCAGCGATTCGAGATTTGTTTGGTGTGATTTGGATACAGCGTCACCATGAATATCGACGCCCTCTTCCCTGCAGTTTGTTCACTTACATGCTAGTGCACCATGTAAACTCATTTTTTACACAACAAATGGAAAACCCAATGAAATGTATATCAAAAACTATGTGGGCTCTGCTTAGAACAAAAGGATCCCAGATGTTGCATTAGAACATCGTTGTACCTAAAGTTCAGTGATCGATATCCTTTTTTGGTGAGATTCCTATGGTATTTAATCATGCTTCCATCATCGCGAGTATAAGTAATGCAGTCTGTGCATACCTTCTATATTCCACTATTTGTTTCTTGCAACAGTGCCACAACATGTTTTTCTAAGGACCCCGATACCCATACTTAATACTCACACCAGCACAAAATAATAGAACAAAGCATGAATGAAATATGAATGTTGGATATCTCAGAGCCTGTGATCCCTTACCTTAATTAAATTTTTTCGAGATTCTTCAGTTAGCACACCAGCATATTGAGTTGACAAAACATCCCCAAGGACACTTATTAAAAGAATCTTGACAACTAGCATGGACGACACATTTAGAAGGTCCCAGAATGTCATCCTGTCTTTTAGTTCATTCCCCTCAGACTTTTAATGAATACTTTAGTCGTACTAAGAATCAATGCCTCTATATGCCTTGATTCACTCGTTGTAAATGCAAACCTTTTATATCTTGGGTGAAGCCCCTATATAAGAGACTATATGAAATCTTATAGAAGAGAAGGACGATGTCTGAAAATAGACAAATAACATGTTAGCTTATTCTAAAACCAACATGACATGTCAAAGGAAAAACTAAGAAACTGACTTTCTCATTCAATTGAGGAATAAAGAAATGAAAAATTTAGTCCTTATAATCTAGAAGGAATAGCAGCGACAGAAAATGGAAATAATTACTTCAAGATGGCCCTTCACTTTCACAGATCCAAACAATTATGTAATTTACATCAAGGCCTAACATTTGCAGGCATTTACTTTAAACATGGTTTCCTTTAAACATGGTTTCCTGTTAAAAGAACACCAAAACTTCCCAAGCATGCACAGGTTAATGATCATCCCATCATCGTAAAAAGGTTGTTCCGTCACCCACCCTTTCTTTTCCTAGGGGTTGGGAAACTTGAGTTGGCATTGTAGTCACAACTACAAGTATAATGCCATACATTCAATTATTTTTCACTACTAGTTACCCAATGGTCTTTTCGTAAGGACTCGTATTCACAAATATAAAGACCCAGGTGATATTCATGTTGGTTACACAAGGCATATTCACAAGTGTAAGATCCATGCCATATTGATCAAAATGCAAAAAAATATTCCCAACACTCTTTTTTAATCTTTTGACAGAGATTCATATTCAAGAGTATAAAGAAAACACTGCTAAATTTTCCTAATAGAAGTCAAAAATAGTCATTGACAATGAAAAAAACAGTAGTTTTACAGTCAAAGGACTGGCTTATTTGCTAGTATTTGTCTTATCATTTAGGTGGTTCTATTTCAAGACTTTACTATGATGCCCTGGATGACCAAATTGGCTTGATTATGAAGGTGTAGCTCAACTACTGACAATAAGAGTTTTTTACTCGAGTGAGCAATAGTGCAAATCTCAGGGGAAATATAAATATTAAGAATTCCATAGCTTAATTCATGTAATACTTTCAAATTATTTGTTATTAATACATCAAATGTTCAGTTGTCCAAGCTTGTTACTTAGACTTGGATTTTCTTCCCAAACAATGAGAAAGTAGACCATGAGTATTTATTTTTAGGCCCGCGATACTTTACCAGTAGTTGTAGAGTATTTTCTTGAACATCAATTTTTTGCAGTATTCCTTCAGCTGCAACAGTGTTTTGGAGTCATTCATTAAGATCATTATTTAGAAAAATACAAGCATCGGATTACTTAGAAGTCCAATGTAAATCATCATTTCAGAAAATAAAATAATAAAGGATTATAAATGGAGTAAGCTAACTATGCATTCTTGTATAAGGTTTAAACTAATAAAATGTCAATGCACTAGCAGGGGCCAATAATAAGCATTTGATAATTTTTTCTGCACTGATAAACAAGAAGATTTCAAAAGAACACCAAAACTTCCCAAGCATGCACAGGTTAATGACCATCCCATTATCGTAAAAAGGTTGTTCGGTCACCCACCCTTTCTTTTCCCAAGGGTTCATCCAATATCCCTCACTATCAAGATCGGACCATCCCATCATAGTAGAACAATATCTTCCAACCATGTGGAATGTCATAGCAGGAAGGACAATCAACAATCAGACTACAAGTATATTCCAAATATTTGAAACTAACCTCTAGTTGGATATGGTTGTTGAATCTAAACTTTCCATCCAACTCATTAGGAACTAGCAACTTTCATATTCATTCAGTTCAATGGGACATTTGAACTCAACAAAAAATTATCTACAAATAGATTATGCAACCACCTCTTGTTCTCTGTTTTTTTTTATGGAAAACCTTGTCAGTTTGTTTGTTCTTTTTCTTTGTTTCTTTAGTTTTTAGTTGACTACCTTTATTGGAGTACTTTTCCACATCCAATGATTTAACCACATTTTACTGGATAATGTTTTGTCTGAAAGTATAGTAAAGGGATATAATCAAAATGCCAAAGCAATCCCCTTATCAAAATGTTTGTGCTTTTCTTCACTGGAGAAGACCAACTCAATAGCATCCAATTGTGAGGCTAAGTCATTGAGTAATGAATCACAGTCATAGCGTCCTAGATGTTAAGGCTCTGAAATATGGTTTCTTCATTTTAATGGAGAAACATCATAAAGAATACCGCCATATATAAATTGCAACACATCTAAACTGAAGATGGCCAACAACAAGAAATGAAAGATTTCTCTGGAATAATAACTAGATTCAGTGGAAAAACGAGGATGAATAGGCTTGTATTTTAAGGGTAGAAATGTCAAGATACTAGATGCACTTTTTCGATGCTCTATTGAAATTCGATCAAAGTTTAATTCAATTTTTTCCATGTCTAAAGGTAGCTCTTTTCGGGAGGGGAAAAAAGAAAGAAATATACACCATAGTAGCAGAGTTTAGTCCTCAACCAACGGAATGTTCGAACTTTCGATAGATCAATTTTAACCCTTTCTTGGAGATTATAAAAGTTGTGGATCCCCTATTAAGCAAGCAATGAGCGCTGACCTTTTGGACAATGGTCTATATACAAGTTGTATGTATTTTGGTGGTCGAATTTAAGTTTGAACTACTAAAAGGTTTATTACCCTTGTTTATGTCATGCTTCTGTCCTTTTCCAAAAGGTTTATTACCCTTGTTTATGTCCTTTTTCGGGCAGTATGTTATTATGCTGTGTTGGATGAATAATTTGTCGTAGTTTTTTTTGTAGATGAAGAGCTTTGGGCAAGGGGCAGTTTGCTCTTTGGTTCTGCAATTGCTTCTGATTATGAAATTTTACTTCATATATTTCCCAATTTCTTCTCTTCTTTTTTGTGCAACATTGGCATTATCGTTTATAGAAAGTTGGCATGACTACTCTTTTGATAAATATTTGTTGCATTGAAATGTAAAGAAACCAAATTTTTGGGTTCCAAATATCTGAACAGAGAATAGTATAACTAAGATCGCCACAGATATCATAGCCACCACCTCTGCAACCCCAAATTTAAATTACACTCCACTATTTCCATTACAGTTTTGAACACAAATACATATCCAAGATCATGATGAGTACTTACCCTGGCTGAGAGATTTGTCGACAATTTTTATTCCTTGAACCGTTGATATAACTGTTCTATGCAAATAAAGAATAAGATTAGCCTTCAATATCATTAAAATCTAGAATCAATAAGTATAAGATAGTCTGTATTATAAATACTTTACTGGTATCGTACTAATTTTAGAAATTAGATTTGGGGGAGGAGGACTATGACCTGAGATGCAAGGAGTGAGGACACCATCTCCAATAACCATGGAGGTACCGAGAAGGCCAATATGAGTAAAATTGTCTTAGTTGCATTAATTTTTTCTAAAGCTTCTTTTATATTTAAATCCCTTTTGAGCTCTCTACTGGGTATAGAGGGGTCTTCCAAGCAGCGTTCCACATGTTTCCACATGAAAATCATTTGAATACTTTAATTGTTTATCGTTTCTAATTGTATTAGGAGGCTTAAAAATGCAAATATTGTGAATGGATCAAAAAAATTCTTAATGTGTTTATAAAATGCTTGTAGGAATTGATACAAAATGAGTAATCAAGTCAAAAAATGGAAGACTATCATGGGCCTTAAGGTGCAAGACCCTAAAGACAAGATCACATTTTTTGGTAAAAATTTAATTTGGTCTGAAGTATATCGAACAAACATGAGCATTGATTGGGTTGCAAAAATCCCTTCAAAAAGAGTTCCTAACTTTATTAGAGGGGAGGAAATGAATCAAGAAACTCCATGTACTTTCATCCGTAGAAGTAACAAACCCCCCAAATCAAGGGCTAGTGTTGCCTTACGATATGAGTTGTAAGTACCTTAGAAATGCATTGTTTAGATGTTGGTAATACAAGTGTTTTCTCATTTGTTGTATGTTTTGATGTTTCAAACATTGTTATGCAGTTATGATTGCTCATATGGCCCAGAGGACAAGAGAGGAAAACATACAAAGAAACAAAGGACATCATTTGTGAAGAAGAGGGGTTTTCAGTGCCACTTCATCGTAAAGGTTATGGTTCAAAATCCCAACGTAGCAATTTTGACATACAATGTATACGACCATGAAGATGGGGATGGATGGCATTGTCATGTCCAACATGATACTTCGAGTGAGGCTAGGTCCATGCATAAGCCAAGGCTTTCAAGAGACATGGTATCTTATGTATAAAGTTATTATTTTTTGGAAGTGTCAGTTGATTCAGTTTGTAAAATTCATATAAAAAAACATGTTGATATGGATGCCACAGCTCGGGAAAGAGATTTTTTCTTGAGCGGGAAAGATGTTTTCAACATCTACAATCGTTTGATGAAGGGAAAATACCAATTTCACAAAAAGGATGAAGTGAGCATGAACCTTTGGTATCAAAAACACCAAGATGATTTTTTATTTTATCAAAACTCCAATGGTGGAGATGTCCCTTTCATAGATGGAATTCAAACACCATGGATGTTGGAGACCATGGTTAAGATATCTCACAATAGCTTAATAGCCATGGGTTCAACATTTAATACAAATAAATATGGGTTAATTATGTTTTCAATGATTGATTTAGTATGATCATTTGATTTGTAGTGATTAAAGATTATTGATGACTTAAACTTGACTACATATGTTCTTTTGAATATGACAGTATCAATTGTACACATTAGTAGCTTTTGATGCACAACAAAGCGGGGTGTCAGTTGCATGGTTGGTGGCATCACAAAATACATCAAATGATATTACACTATGGTTGGAGCACCTCATGCATAGGTGTTACCAATTTCATCCTAATTTAATGCCTTCATGGTTGATGATGCATTGGCTGAAATCGTTGCATTAAGGTAAATTCAATATTGTTATTTTACATTTTGCCTTGTATTTTTTCTACAAATATCACACTAAAGATGAATTGAATTTGAAGGAGGATCACAAGGTGTGAAAAGATATTATGTATTTGGCATGTACGACGAGCATGGCTAAAAAATGTGAACCACTTGGCTAGTAGTCCAGAAATAGCAAGCAAGATGTTCAATGAGTTAGGCATCATCATGAAAAATTGTTCCAATGACCAAGTGATAGATGCAATCAATGGAGTTTTCATCAAATTCACAAATGAGGAGAATTTCTTGGACTATTTCTACAAGAATTGGGTTGTTGGTGATAAGATCTGTAAGTGCAAGAAATTTTGTTTGTATTTTTATTTTTTTGTTTCGTAAAGATGATATCTTCACTGATTCATTTTTAATATGTAGAGATGTGAGTAAAAGGCTATAGATATTTTTCTCATGCAAATTAGGAGACAAATAATGCTATCGAGTCATATCATTGTTACCTGAAGACCAAATTTCTGTCAGATCGAAGAAAAAAGTGTGCTTGTAGGATGGATTGGTTATTGTATATCCTCCTGACAAATGTTGAGCCCTGTTATTGATTCAAGGAAATTTTGATAAAAGAGAGATATTTGAATAACTACAGGAAAGAGAAACAACTTGAATCATCAATGGAAAAGGCAAGAAGAATTCCATATATTGATTGTTCTCTTCATGAGAGCATATCTCATGCCTATTGGGTGAGGAGTCAAACAAAGTGTGATAAGAAATATCTTGTCACCTGGTATCACACAAATTTTATAGCTTGTGATTGTCTATGGTCTATTTGTGGCAACATTTGAAAGCATGCCATAAATTTGAATTGGTTGTATTACCCCTTAGATGATTCAAATTCATTACTCAATCATGATGCAATACCGAATTCATTCAATGACCCTCATGAGATAAGCATACATGAACCAAATATTGATGTAGATACCAACAAATCTATTATGGCCAGTGATATTTTTTATCTAGATGTTGAGAGACTTCAATTGGCTAGAGAGGAGTTGTTTGGATACTTAAAGTTGCTTTTAAACAGTGCTCCCTCTTCTTTGAACAAAACCGAACAATTGGTTGGTCTGGTTTAAAAAATGTTGGATGACACCAACGACCTTCATATTATGGATTATGAATTCAACCTTGGGTTGGGTGCTTTTGAGTCATCTCTAAAGAGGAAGAAGAGTTTTCTTAGCCCTAAAAAGAAGAACAAAAGAAGAAAACAAAGTGACAGATTAGAAATTGATCTGAATGTCCCTGCATGTTAATATGAACCATTTCAGTTTCAGTACCTCAACAAGTGATGGCGTCCTCGCTCCAACAATGCAGTGTCTATGGTCTGAGGTGATTTTAATAAAGCAATGATATGAATATGTTTAGATTAGTGTATATATACATAACCATTTTTCAACTGAGTAGTGTGTGAATTGTTTGCAGAGGTGCAACAATCCACTACAGTGGATTCATTCCAAGGACATAGACAGATACTATGTCATTCTAGTTTTCCTACCATTCCAGGTAATTTTGGTTGGACTCGCAATTGATATAATCTGTATTTTCATATGTGTATTACTTTACATGCCAATGTGGGTTTTATTATAGATACAGGAGCTTATTTGAGAGATTTTCCTCCCTTGGAACATGCTTGGTTGGTTGACAACTCTCTAGTTGGTGATTTTACAGGTTTGTTGTGATATATTTTCTCTTAGTTTGTTTTAAATGGTGTATTGAGTGTTGTTGATGTATTAATGTGTTGACTATGATTATGAAAGGTAACTATAGTATGAGGGGAGAAGAATCCTCGAAGAATCCTATTTTGTCATACAAATCCAACCACATGAGGGTTGCATCTCCAGTATTGCCCAATTTTCTAGAGGCATACCTCATCATATCGAGTAAACCATTATAGTGAAGGTAAACCCTCATATCTGGTATTTTTAAATTTCCACAGTATCCAAGTGTTTAACATGAATACAAAATTCTTCAAGTATCGAAACCATTTGAAAATGATCCCCATTTATAAGAGTAGGATATTTATGAGAAATTGATATTTAGGGGAAAATGTGGTAATTTAGTTTGAGAGGCATAGTCATGCAACAAGTTGTTCTTTCACTATGAAATTTATTTGTGATTACTGGAGGTTTAATCAAGTAGAACTTCATTATTTAAGATAAGGCATAGATTTCATTTCAAATCAGGGTTCGCCCTCCCGACTTCATGTCAAAATATCCAATTTTCCTCGATTTTTTTGGAATGCAGTGTTTTTGGTGAGTGAATCGCCCTGCATAACCTGGAATCAAGGATTTAGGAAAAATATTTTGCCTGCATCTTCTCGAATCAAGGGTTCATGGGACTGATTTAACCCATGGCTTCCAATGGGAATGATTTCTCCCATGTATATGTAAATGGGCATGAAAATGTATATTTTTCCCAAATCAAATCAGTAAGGAAGAGGGTGATGAAGTTGTAAACAGTCTGAAATGAGATTCAATATTGGTGATTCGGTGAAGACACTCGGAATAGTCTCTATGGGCAGTGATTTTTTGATGATGTCCATAAAATCTACCTACAAATTGTTGGACAGGGTATGTCGCAAGCCCGTGGGATGTTGTTGCTTTCAAAAATGATAATTTAGGTATGTTTTTTAAAATGTAACCTATTTTTGATTCATTGTTTGTTATTAATCACTGACCATTGATAAAAAAAAATCCTAATCCTATCTATTGTATTTTTCTATATTTGAGGTGGGGTCCCCTATGTTAGGGTATAGCCTTGATGTACCCTATTGTTTCATGAAAATTTTGGTGGTCTCTTCAGATGTACTAGGTACCTGTCTTTACATCCCTGCATCCCCATGCACTGGAAACTCGATGGAGCGTTTGTTTCTAGACTTTTGGTAAATTCAAAATGCATCAAAAAATTACAGTATTCTCTTGAAGTTAAATAGTTGAACTCAGCTTAGATTTGGAATGGTTGTGTTGAAAGACCTTTTAATTTATGTTTTTTTTAGGATGATAATAGTTGTCATTATGATAATTCACCTTGCTTTCCTTTTTTTCAACTTGTCTTTCTGAATTTAGGCTACTCAGCTACAAATCCACTATCTTTGCATTCGCTCCCTTGCATTTCAATACAAGGACCAAAAGGATTATGCAATCCATGACATATATGTGATCACCTCCTTTTCTTGCCATTCAACTGATTTTGGGGGTTTAAGTTCTTGGTGCTTTCATGATATTTTGAGATAGTGACTTGGGTGTGCAGCAAATACCGGATCCACTTTCTTCTTCATTTATGAGAACAAATCTTTTCCTGAAAAAATCTGCAGCCTCTCTTCTTCTTGACTTATTTTTGTTTTCCTGCAATAACCTTCAATAAATCTACATTTTGTCTTCTTCTTGATTTATTTTTGTTTGCAAGTAATCACCTTCAATTTAGGATACCCCTAACATTATTTTTATGTATATGAATGGACTGATTTTGTGTGACAACATTGATGTTGTTGCAAGTATTGTTTTTCCCTCTTTGGAAAATTACTTAACAATTGTCTCTACAGCCACTTTTTAAAATAGTTGCATAGGGATTGTTACAATTTTGGAGGATCCTTCATGAAACACCATACAGTGTTCCTGATACCAAGAATGGGTGCAATATGCTTTAGATTTAGTGATGCAATTAAAGTCTTATTGGAATTTACCCGGACAGGTGGATTTAAATTTGAAATGTATGGTCAACTTTTGTATCCAATTACTGACCCTTTGACTATCAATTGATGCATTGAATACAAGTATTACACTTTTTCATTTTAAGCATCCAAAAAGTATTATCTGTTGGAAAGAGTTCTCTGTCAAATCCAACCCAGAAATTCCATGTTCCATTGTTTTCCAATCATCCTAGGACCTATTGTGACCCATTGAGGATAAATGGGATGAACAGTGAAGAGATTGGAGGATGAATATGGAATGCCATTGAATAGTGTCATTTATATCTAGGTATTTTCCATTGCATTCACATATCACGCACACCTAATATGTCTGGGAAAAGGGTTCCTATGCCATGTATTGATTCCACCAATACTCTAACAAATTTTGAACTTTTCCTTGGTACTGAATTGATCTTTCTGTATTTGTATTATTTTGTTGGCTAATTCATCTTTTTCTAATTTTTTTTATGGAGTTGAAAGAGTGTCTTGCAAAGATGTGTTTGACAACTAAATATTTAAATATGTTGTTTGCTTTAAATGTTATTTATTGATTGTAATGTCTTCAAGTTTGTGTAGGTGACAGACATCATGCAACTAAACAACATGATGACTAACCATGGAATATATTTCAGGGAGAGGCTCTTGATTCTAGTTATTCAGCGTGAAACCCTTGTGAATGGGACCTGCTACATTGAAATGGATATTTATGCAAAATGGGAAGTAGCGGTGTTGTATCTGGAGGGTGCACCTGATGGAAAATCCTGTTATTTAACAAACATCATGCTAGAAAAAACTAAGCATGGTTACTTGAATCAATGAAAAGAAGCTCACAATCAGACGATAGAACTATACAATACTATCTATCCATTTATAATGGCAATCTTAGGAATGCATTCGCACAATTTTCCCATGATTTGAGGTGGGAATAGGGACACAGTAATTCTTGAGGGTATATCAAGAGATGCTCCTAATGGCAAGTCAAGTGATTCAACTCTCAAAATATCAAAAGCACTAAGAGTGTTACTTGAGAACAAATTGTTTTTATGAGCATTTAAGGGCAATGCAACTTCTCAATGTGATATCATGATACACAGTTTTAAACAGTGTATATGGAGTAGTGTTCTTCGATTTAGTAGTAGTATCTACAAGTCTATTTGTATAAAATATTTAATGAATTGTACATACGGCTTTCATATATGTTCCATAACAATATTCATAATCCATGAAATTTAAATTATTTCCAAAGTAGTTCCTATTATTTTTTTCTTCAGCAAGACTCCAAAAAACAGTCATCTTGTCAATATTGATTTGGTGACTGGCTATTCAATAATAAGATGTTCATTTTATGTTGAATAATGATCCATCATCATAATTTGCTTTGTTGTTAAAAAAATGGTTTTA
Organism: Picea engelmannii; assembly: GCA_009831015.1. Classification (NCBI taxonomy): domain Eukaryota; kingdom Viridiplantae; phylum Streptophyta; class Pinopsida; order Pinales; family Pinaceae; genus Picea; species Picea engelmannii. The sequence continues at coordinate 1,318,902 of ML788500.1, forward strand.
TTTGTTGCTTCAGCAAAACATGCAAATGAGATATTGTTGTAGATTTGTCACTGTTTATTCAATCACTGCATGTTGATTTTACAGCCATTGGTCATGATGACTTGAGCTTCCTAGAGTGAAATTGTGATAGTGGCTATCACTCGGATATCAAATTTCTCAAGCAGATAAACTTGAGAGAGAGAGAGAGAGAGAGACATTGAAGATGTTGGATGGTCTTCTTTTGAATATGGCAAAGTCTAGTTGTTTAGATTTATTCATTTCTATTGTCTTGGGGGGAAATGAGGAATTCTAGGCACTAATTCTTTATTCTCTCTCTCACCCATTGCAATATGATCTAAAGTCCCATGTTTTTATCTTGTCTCTTGCAACATAGTGTTTCAGGATGTTGGAAATTCACAAGGGTGGCGCAAAACCCATCAGATGTAGTATGTGCTATACTTCTCAAGAGGGAAACCTTGCTTATGTTGGCATTAATATTTGGTGAAAATGATAATTTCTTGAATCCTAGATGAAAGCATTGGTCATTTATTTTTAACATTTCAATGGTTGGAATCTATAAACATAACAATCAAACTTGCTTCTGAAGTTGACACATCGGTTTGAAAAATAATGAGATCAATGGAAAGTAAGTTGGGTACATTTGATAGTTTATTATGGCTTCAGATGGGGAGTTATGAAGTATATTGAATTTTGAATTTTAATTGTAACATTTTTTTTAAGAACCATGAACAACAAAAAAACCATGTAAAACAACCATATGAAAGGAGAAAAATATCATAAACAATTAGCATATTTTATAATAAGAAAATGAGAAGCACAGAATGAGTTTGCATGGAGCAGAGGAGGTTAAATGTAGCAGGTATACATACCCTTAGAAATTTTCATGTAGTTATTTTTTGGATCCTTTACATTACCTTCCACCATGCCATTGTTATATGGTGTAAATTGAGGAACAATGACCCTCACAAGTATTGTTGGGTGAAGTAAGAGTCCCAAATCCTAGAAAGAATGCAACACCAAGTTGATGGCAGGCTCAATGATGCAGGAGCATCACTAGAAAGAACACAGAGAAATACCTACCAGCGTCTGGGAATCTATATGAAACCTCAATGCTGGCAGTTTCAGCCGATATTTTCAAATATGCTTTAACTCAGTGCCGGAAAAATCTTTGGAGGCACGCTTGAGTGATCGCGAGCGAAGTGGGAGTTTCCACTCCGACTCTGGAATGTGACTACACTAGGATAAGCTGTGAGGATAAGTTTTAGAGTAGGCAAGTAGCCAAGGAAAACCCTAAGAGCCCTCTGAGATAAATAGAGGTTTTGTATGACCAAATGAGGTGGGCTGCAGGGTAGATGTTAGTTGCAAGTTAGTAAGAGATTTCAGTTTTCAGTTGTTTTTTATTTCAGTTGTAACCACTTTCACTTTGAATATAACAAAGGAAAATTGATCCAATGCATGGTGTGTGTGAACATTATTTGCAATTCTCTATTATTCTGTTTTCATGACTGAATGAATGAATCTCGTTACGAGTAGATGGAACTGTGAATGTTAGGACAAGTTTCAATTGTTTCTCTTCTGTTGAAGTAGTGCAAGGCATGCACACAGAACGCAAGGAGTGTGTTAACGAGATCTGTTTCGATTTTGAAGCTCAGAAGAGATAACACGAAACTTTCCCTTTGTAAGGAGTGCAAAGAGATTGGTGCAAGGTGTGCACAATCATCCACAAGAACCCAAAACCTTGCGTAAATATCTGGTGTAGGGAGCACACAAATCCGAGATTTGACTAAGTGTCAAAGAGACTTGTGAGAAGTTGAAGAACTAGGAAAGGACAACGTTAGGAGAGTGAGAGAAATTTATCTTCGTGAAATCCCTTGGATCTTAGTTGTCGAAATACCTAAACGCAAGGAGTGCACAGGAAGTCAATACCTTCATGAGATAAATCTCAGTAAGGGGAGTGAAAATAGTTGTTAGATTGGTTGCATAAGGGATCTCGACCATTACATTAACGTCTAGTGACTAGAGGAAGCACAGGGAGAAGATCATATCTGGACCGTTAGATCTGATTGTGTGGATCAATAATCATTGAATCCAAAGACAAGTGCATGGGCTTTAACCCTTGGAAGCGCACAGGGTGAGCAAATTTGCAACCGTCGAGTTCATGAAACGATCATAGTCGTTGATCAAAGGAAAGCGTGGACCGTAGATTTGGCCCCAAGAATTTTGCGAGTTCGGATACCAGAGAAGAGATGGGAGCGGTCCTCCAACTTCGCAAAATGTGAAGTCTCGAGTTCACGAAAGAGAAGGAAAGACAGTCAGATCACACGGATTGTGGACCATTGGTCTGACGTAAGGAGAGCCCAGATTTTGGATTTTGGAATCGAGAAGGTGAGCGAATCAAACCTTCTGAGGATGCGAAACACGAAATCGCGAAGTGCTCGAAAGGTTGGTCCTAGGTCACAACGAGCGGTCACATCATCGAAGGTTAAGGGAAGAGCTAGCACGCGCTAGGCCCCACTTCGAGATTTCAGGAATCGGAGAGTCAAGGTTGGTGCATGTGCAAACACCCAACGCACGAAGTTACGAAGCACTTGTTGGTCAAGTGAGTGGTCACATCCATGGTCATGGAAAGGAAGGTGCTTAGTACGGGAAGAGATAGCGCCCAATTTGCATGGAAGTTGGATAGTGCTCATGAGAGAACTTGCAGGTCTCATGTGACCTACGCATTTGGAGAAAGGACCTGTGTAAGTGGGTTTGGAGTCTAGAAGAGACCCAAAGAGTCGATCTGACTCAGTTTCTTGATCAATCCTAGGCTGGGAGGTCGCATAGCCCTTAGGAGAGAAGGGGGGTTTGCACCAAGTGGTATTAGAGCAGAAATTTTTCTTGTAGACATCAGGCAAAGGAGAAGAGACAAAACAACTCGGAGTTGTGTTTTGTGTGTGTGGCGAATAGTCAACACAATGCCACCAAGGAGACAAGTGGAGCCACCTTTGGCCAATCAAGCTGTAGAAAGGGAGATGTGAGAACTCTATGCAATATTAGAGGTGATGGAGGCAGTGCAGAGATGAGCACCTGATGTTGGAGATGTCAGCGATGCAAAGAGAGAAGAAGCAGTAGGCGAGAATGTCATCGGAGAAGCTGTAGGAGAGGATTTTGTCGAAGAACGCTTGCTGAGAGAAGTTTTCAGCTTGGGAGGCAGAGCCAAGATGGAGGTTCCAATGTATGAAGGCAATTTAGATGTTGAAGAGCTATTGGATTGGATAAGATCCATGGACAAATATTTCGACTATGAAGACGTCGATGAGGAAAGAAGGGTGAGACATGTTGTCACCAGAATAAAAGGACATGCATCCCTGTGGTGGGATGAACTGCAGGCTGAGAGGAGAAGCAAAGGAAAACAGAAGATAAATATTTGGGACATAATGGTATCCAAGTTGAAGGCTAAGTTCATGCTCAAGGATTATTAGATCAATCTGTTCAGAAAAATGCAGAACCTGAGACAGAAAGGGATGACAGTTAAGGAGTACACAAAGGAGTTATATAGGTTTAACATCAGAACTAGAAAAAGGGAGAGAGATGAAAAAAAAGTTTCCAGATATATAAATGGCCTGAGATATGAAATCCAGGATAAGCACAGCATGATGTTAGTAAGGATAGTGGAGGATGCTTATCATTTTACACTGAAGGCAGAGGAGAAGTTGGCCAGAAAACAAAGCCAACAGGGAAGAGGTAAAGGCCCAACCCCAAACAAAAGTGGGGGAGTTACCCATGACAGAGCACATAAGTCTAAGGACGAGACTAAGAAACCACATAGACACTCAGAAAGAGGAGGAATTTCCCAAGGAAGACAAGGTGGTGGAAGAAGTTATTCTAGAGGAAGAGGAAGAAGAGGAGGAGGAGAAGTAAGATGTTATGCATGTGGAAAGACAAGGCACGTGTCTTGGGACTGTCCTGAGAAAAAGAAAAAAGGAGGAGGTGAAGCTCACATTTCAGAAGCATAGAGAAGAGATGTTGAAGCAAAAGTAGAAGAGGATGGAAGATCCCTGATGTTGAGGAAGGTTCTCTTAAAACCAGAGGTAGAAGTTGAAAGGCTAGTGCAGAGGAACAATCTCTTCAGAACAGCTTGCAAGACTAAAGACAAAGTATGCAAGGTGATAATTGACAGTGGGAGCACTGATAACTTAGTATCCATGGAGATGGTGGAGAATTTGGATCTGGAGACAACTGCACACCCGAAGCCATACAAAGTCTATTGGTTATAGAAAGGACACCAGGTAATGGTTACTAAACAATGCTTGGTTGAATTTAAGATAGGAGGATATAGAGATGAAATTCTATGTGATGTAATTCCCATGGATGTATGACATATTTTGTTGGGAAGACCGTGGCAGTTTGACAGGAATTTCATTCATGATGGGAGGAAAAATACATACACGTTAGAGAAGAATGGTAGAACACACATGTTGTTGCAAATATAGGAGAAGAAAGTGAAAGAGGAATCCAGCACAAGCATACTTCTCATGAGTGGGAAGGAACTCCTGAAAGAAGTCAAGGAAGAACGGGATATGCAGTTCGTTTTGGTGAGGAAACCCGCAGTTATCCTTACAAGTACTTCGATGGATGATTTGCCTAAAGAAGTTCAAGAATTGTTGGAAAATTTCGCTAACATAGTGGTGGATGAGCTGTCTAACTCATTGCCACCCATCAAAAGTATCAACCACCATATTGACTTGATACCAAGAGAAATTATGCCAAATAAAGCAGCATACAAATTGACACCTCGAGAGAACGAGGAAGTGAAGAACCAAGTCCATGAATTATTAGACAAGGGTTTGGTCAGAGAGAGCTTGAGTCCATGTGCAGTACCAAATGTATTGAGTCCAAAGAAAGATGGAGGATGGAGAATGTGTACAGACTCAAGAGCCATTAACAATATCACCATCAGGTATAGATTTCCTTTACCCAGAGTGGATGATTTAATGGATTGTTTAAGTGGAGCAAATTTCTTTTCTAAAATAGATTTGAAAAGTGGATATCACCAGATCAGGATGAGAGAAGGTGATGAGTGGAAAACAACCTTTAAGAAAAATGAAGGTGTGTATGAGTGGCTCGTTATGCCATTTGGATTAACAAATTCCCCGAGTAATTTTATGAGGCTAATGAACGAAATACTGAAAGATTTCCTTGGAAAGTTTGTGGTTGTATATCTAGATGATATACTAATATTTAGCAGGACTAAAGAGGAGAATTTGAGGCACCTAACATTACTAATGAGGAGGCTACAACAGGAGAAGTTGTTGATAAATCTGAAGAAGTCCTCCTTTATGAAGACAGAACTCATTTACTTGGGTTTTTTTATCTCTTCAAATGAACTGAAGATGGATCCAGAGAAGGTGAAAGCAATCAAAGAATGGTCGTCACCCAGGAGCATGTTTGAGGCAAGGAGCTTCCATGGATTAGCAAGCTTATATAGGAAGCTCATCAGAGACTTCGGTGGAATTTGTGCACCAATGATGGATATAGTGAAGAAGAAGAACAAGTCTTTTAAATGGACAGAGGAGGTCGAGAGGAGCTTCAATATACTGAAGGAGAAAATAAAAGAACGACCAATTATGGTCTTGCCAAATTTTGAAAAGACATTTCAGGTGAGATGTGATGCAAGTGGAGTTGCAATAGGAGTAGTTTTGAGTCAGGATAATAGACCTATTGCCTATTTCAGTGAGAAGTTGAATGAGACCAAGAGAAAATACTCCACATATGACAAGGAGTTTTATGCCATAATTCAAGCCTTGAAGAAATGGAGACATTATCTTGTCCCATAGGAATTTGTCTTGTATAGTGATAACCAGGATTTACAATTCATAACCAGGCAGGAAAAATTGAATCAGAGGCATGCAAAATGGGTTGAGTTTATGCAGAATTTTACTTTTGTCATAAAACATATCGTTGGGAATGCTAACAAGGTTGTTGATGCATTAAGCAGGAGATGTTTGATTCTGCAGGAATTTCAGGTGAAGACCTTGGGGTTTGAACACCTTGAGGACATGTATTGTGATGATACAGATTTCAAGGAAGCATGAAAAGCATGTGGGAACCCTATGTTGAGAGACAGAAGCCAATGGATGGAGTACATGATTCAAGAGGGTTTGTTGTTCAAGGGAAATCAGTTGTGCATACCAAAATGCTCAATGAGGGATAACCTTTTGAAAGAAAAGCATAGTTGAGGATTGGTTGGATATTTTGGCCATGATAAAACGTTTTCACAGTTGAGCAGATCGTACTATTGGCCAAGTATGAGAACGGAAGTGATAAAGTTTGTGAACAGATGTAGAATCTGCCAACATGCAAAAGCGAAGAGACAGAACACTGGATTATATCAACCAGTGCCAATACCAGAGAGGCCTTGGGATGCAATAAGCATGGATTTTGTGTTGGAACTGCCAAGAACGCCAAGAGGATTTGATTCCATATTTTTGGTGGTGGATATATTTTCAAAGATGGCACATTTTATCCCATGTCAAAAGACCAGTGATGCAACACATATTGAAAATCTGCTTTTCAAGGAAGTTGTAAGACTTCACGACCTACTCAAAAGCATTGTCTCGGATAGAGACACAAAATTTGTTGGTCACTTTTGGAGAACACTATGGAAGAATTTGGGGACATATTTGTCCTTCAGCTTAACTTATCACCCTCAGACAGATGGGCAGATTGAGGTCGTAAACATAAGTTTGGGAAACTTATTGAGGAGTCTGGTTATTGAGCACCATAATTAGTGGGATCAGATTCTGCCGCAAGCAGAATTTGCATATAATGACTCACCAAACAGGAGCGCTGGAAAGAGCCCATTCCAAATATTGTATGGAATCAAACCCAGGGGAGTATCTGAGTTGAGATACTTGGAAAAAAGTGAGATCAGGAGCATTGGAGCAGAAGATTTTTCTACAAAAATGTAGAGGCTCCATATCCAAATTAGAGAACATTTGCAGAGTTCTAACCAGGAATACAAGCGCAGAGTTGATCAACACCGCAAAGAAATTCAATTTGAAGTAGGATATCAAGTTCTGGCACATCTCAGGAAAGAAAGGTCCCTAGAGGAACATATAGCAAGTTAAAAATGAAGAAGATAGGGCCATGTAAGATCTTGAGGAAGTTTGATGCAAACGCCTATGAGATTGAGCTGCCAGATGATGTAGGCATATCGCCCGTATTCAATGTTTCAAACATGTATCCTTACAGAAAAGAAGACACAGAGGGATCATAAGATAAGGAGAAGATTATGTGGGAGAAATAAATGCCTATAGAAGAAAAACCACAAATGGAGAATATCGTTGATCAGAGGATCGGAAAAAAGACTAGGAGGAAGATTTATTTTGAATATCTGGTCAAGTGGAAGGGACACCCAATAGAAGATGTCATTTGAGAAAATGAAGCCACCATTCAAAAGCATGGAAAGTCGATGCAGGAGCTCATGGACAGGAGTCCATGAATTTGTTTCAAGGGGAGTATGATGCAGGAGCATCGTTGGCAAGCATGCAGAGTAAGACCTATCAGCGTCTGGGAATCTATACGAAACCTCAATGCTAGCAGTTTCAGTCGATATTTTGAAATCCTCTTTAACTCAGCACCAGAAAAATCTTTGGAGGCACGCTTGAGTGATCACGAGCGAAGTGGGAGTTTCCACTCCAACTCTGGAATGCGACTGCACTAGGATAAGCTGTCAGGATAAGTTTTAGAGTATACAAGTAGCCAAGGAAAACCCTAAGAGCCCTCTGAGATAAATAGAGGTTTTTTACGCCCAAATGAGGCGGGCTGCAGGGTAGATGTTAGTTGCAATTTAGTAAGAGATTTCATTTTTCAGTTGTTTTTATTTCAATTGTAACCATTTTCACTTTGAATATAACAGAGGAAAATTGATCCAATGCATGGTGTGTGTGAACATTGTTTGCAATTCTTTGTTATTATATTTTCATGAGTGAATGAATGAATCTTGTTACGAGTAGATGGAACTGTGAATGTTAGGACAAGTTTCAATTGTTTCTCTTCTATTGAAGTAGTGCAAGGTCTGCACACAGAATGCAAGGAGTGCGTTAACGGGATCTGTTTCAATTTCGAAGCTCATAAGAGATAACACAAAACTTTCCCTTTGCAAGGAGTGCAAAGAGACTGGTGCAAGTCGTGCACAGTCATCCGCAAGAACCCAAAACCTTGCATAAAGATCTGGTGCAAGGAGCGTGCAGATCTGATATTTGACTAAGTGTCGAAGAGACTTCTGAGAAGTCGAAGAACCAGGAAGGGAGAACGCCAGGAGATCAAGAGAAATTTATCTTCGAGAAATCCCTTGGATCTGAGTTGTCGAAATCCCTGAACACATGGAGTGCGCGGGAAGTCGAGACCTTCATGAGATAAATCTCAAGAAGGGGAGTGAAAACAGTCGTTAGATTGGTTGTGGAAGGGATCTGGACCATTAGATTAACGTCCAATGACTAGAGGAAGCATAGGGATAAGATCATATCTAGACCGTTAGATCTGAGCATGTGGATCAACAGTCGTTGGATCCAGAGACAAGTGCACTGGCTTTAACCCTTGGAAGCACACAGGGCGAGAAAATTTGTGAACCCCAAGTTCATGAAACGATCACATTCGTTGATCAAAGGAAAGAGTGGACCGTAGATCTGGTCCCAAGAATTTCGTGAGTTCGGATATCGGGAGAAGAGAGGGGAGCAGTTCTCCAACTTCGTGAAACGCAAAGTCCCGAGTTCACGAAAGAGAAGGCAAGACCGTCGGATCACACAGATTGTGGATCGTTGGTCTGACGTAAGGAGAGCCCAGATTTCGGATTTCAAAATCGGGAAGTTGAGCGAATCAAACCTTCCGAGGACGCGAAATCGCGAAGCGCTCGAAAGGTTGGCCCCAGGTCACAACGAGGGGTCACATCGTCGAAGGTTAAGGGAGGAGCAGGCATGTGCTAGGCCCGACTTCGGGATTTCGAGAGTTAGAGAGTCGAGGTTGGTGCATGTGCAAACACTCGACGCATGAAGTCATGAAGCGCTTGTTGGTCAGTCGAGTGGTCACAGTCGTGGTCACGAAAAGGAAGGCGCTTAGTACAAGAAGAGCTAGCGCCCATTTTCTTTGGAAGTTGGACAATGCTTAGGAGACAACCTGCGGGTCTCATGCGACCTGTGCATTTGGAGAAAGGACCTGTGTAAGTGGGTTTGGAGTCTAGCAGAGACCCAAAGAGTCAATCTGACTCAGTTTCTTGATTAATCCTAGATCGGGAGGTCACGCATCCCTTAGGAGAGAAGGAGGATCGGCACCACTCAATATGGCCTTGAATGAGAGAGAATAGGAACTCTAGATGCATCCCTGAGCAAGAACTATGAATGAACAAATCCAAGATCAAGAAGCCTTGTGTGTGTGTGGTTGGAATTCTCTCAACCTCACGACTATCAAGGCCTATAAATACTACTTGAATGGCGAGTTAGACTTTGGATTTGTTGAACTGAGATCCTCACGCGCATGAAAATGGTTTTAATTCTTGCCAGCATCTCAATGATGTGAAGATATGATCCAAAATGTATCTTTTAGAAGAAACACATAACAGAGCATTAATTAACCACTATTGATAGTGGTTTAAATAATGGAAGTGAGCTGGCCAATTTAAGGATCAAATTTTAATTTTGTCTTGCAATAGCTTGAGCTGAAGCTACGCACCTATCAAAGACAATACAACAGTTAAAGACCTTTGTTGTGACATACCCATATTTAAAAATATAAAAATATTATTGAAAACTAAATAAAAACACTATTGCAAAAGCCACTTGTAACCTATCCATTTTAGAAACTAAATTACATACTCAGTATAAAAAACAAATTTAGTAGACTGCCAACAACATTTTCCCCACAACAAGCACAGATTCAAGTCAGCATATGTTATGTGTGTGGTTAAAGAGATGGATAAGCAAGTTTCCCCTTGAGAGAACACGAAAGCATAACTATGGTTTTGGACCCAAACAATACTGAATCCACAAAGGTATTGCCCCAAACATGTAATTGTCTCGTCAAAGGACATCCACTGCCATACAAAAGTAACTTAACAAGCAACTTGTCATGCAAAGTGAGAAATCTTCCAATTTCCATATGAACTGATTATGGTAATTGACCACTCACTTTAATACGAACTTACAAGGAAATTTGCACTTAAACAACTTGAAGAATTGGATCTAATAGCCATCTCTTCCAAACAAAAATAGGTATTGGAGAACATGTCAGAAATAGAACATAAATAAATACCATACAAAAGTCCAGATTTAAAGACTTGGAGTTAAAACACTTCTGGGAAAGATTTCTAGTTTAAACCAATCACAGATTTGAGAGAATGAAAGGATAGAAAATGGGTGTAAGCAATTATAATTTCAGAACATTAAGAGAGATCCAGACCTCGACGCTTAAGAAAATCAAGAATCCAACTTTACAATTTAGCAGCTTTGTTCGAATGGTAGCAAAAGTTGTTGGAGTTCATGCTTTAACCCAAAAGAAAACTGGCACTCAAAATCCATACTAGAGATAGGCTTAACAAAAGGACAACTCCTACATATATAAATAACTTTATGCACATAGACCTGAAATTATAAGCACAACCTATGATCATCTGTGTATGAAATTATAGTATCCCATGATTAGAATATAAGTACCCCAACAACTCTGTAGACACTGTAATAAGACTCTAAATTTTTAACATGTATATCATACACATTGAAAAGGAGGTCACAGCTCCAAGCTAAACACCAAATTGGTGTATGAGACCTATGATTCTAGCTATGTTGACAACACTCTAGCACTAATACCAATACCATATTTGTCACTGTATCCATTTTCTATTCTCCACCTAAAGCCTTTGTGGGTATGCTTGCTCGTAAGGTTGTACAAGCTGAGATCAAAGGCATTTTTTTATGATGGTTATGGCTAGTTGTTAGTCAATAAATAAATAAATACTACTTGCATTCACTATAATACTCCCATATTAAGGAAAGGCATGTCTGCCACATCATGATAAGAGGATGCTTCTGTCAAAACATAGAGAGAAAAAACACAAAAATGTGTATATGCACAAATGTGCTCTAAAAGGTCACTTATTCTATGTTCACAAACTCTGCAAAAATATCATAGCAAATTGAATGGTAAATAGGGATGTAAGACAGAAAAAGGTCGATTCTTTCCCTGGAAAGGTTGCTAGTTCCATTCTCATAGAGCCATCCATGTTATGGTCTATTAAAGATCACTTGTTCGACACCCATGGATTCAATCTCTGTGTGTGTGAGGATGTGTTGTGAGTGAATCCTTTTGGTTAACATATAACCCGGCGTTATCAAAATTAGGTGGCACGTTGTTTGGCATTTGGAGGCGTTAGAGGGTAACTAAACCAAGACTCTAGTTGTACCAATATTCTTTCATTACTGGTTGAGATTTCACTCTGATAGATGCATCAAATATGTTGCTCATCCAGTGAATATGGTGCACAATAAATACTCATGATTAGTTGTGGAAATAGGGCATCCATTCCTTTGATAGATTGTACTCTTTCACTACCGTGTCAATTGGTAAATCCATTCCATTGTTCTTGCTTGTACATTTCAAGTTGGGAGACTATTCAACCAAGTCAACATTTTTCCTGAATAATCTAGCTTGATTTTCAAGTGTGAACTCTGACATAGCGTTTGAATACTGCAGTGAATTCCTAAAGTTCTTATTTACTAATAGATAGGTCTTGGGTTGTGTGCATCTCATCGGTGACCAATAAAGCTCAACATACACGGCGGCCAATATCCATCTTGTTATGCAACATTGAATGTTGTGGCAGGTGGTTTGGAGGCCGTTGGATTCAAAAGTAATTCAAATCCAACGGCCTACATACCATCTGTCACAGCATTCAATGTTACATGTTATATATTGTTCTCCCTAACATACAAAGGAACTAGGACCAATTCCTCTCAACTGCAAAGGAACTAGCAATATGAGATAATAAGAAAATAACAAGACATTGAAAATAACAAGAACCATATCTTTAGCATAGACTGATATGTATGGGGTTTGAGGCATTCTTATAACACATTTTTGAACCAGAGATGATTTTAAGGATGGAAATTTGTTTTAAAATGTAGAAACCTTGGTGAATCTAACTAATCCTTCATATGCCAACTATAAATGTTTGGTGATATTTTTGTAAAAATATTCAAATTTCTAAGGATTTTGTATAGTTTGTATAACATTTTGGCGATTTTTAAGGTAAAATAAATTTATCCTATAGAATTTGGGCAAATATTTTTTAGAATGGCGAATCATTTTTTGGGAAAAACCATGGAAAATTATCCCATGAGCAAAATTTAGCCCCTAAAATCATCCTTGTTTTGAACACAAGATTCAAAGATAATTTATACCAAGCCTTGTTCAATCTTATCACCAATACAAGAGACCCTAGATATTACAATTTGAGACAAATGTAATATAGTAATGAGTTCTTTAGTGAAAAAACCATGCCACTAGGGACACAACAACACTCATAAGAAGAAAGCATCCACACATTGGGGATCTATATCGATGTCCATCAATGACTTTTGTTGGCATAGATGGTGATACCAAGTCATCTTTAACACCTTCACCTACAATTGACATTGCTCTCAATACTAAATCACTTGACATCCTCTTAATCTATGCATGGTAATTTATGGTAAAACACTGAAATTGAGCAGCAACAATTCTTGCTTCTCTATGAAGAGGCTTTAGATTGTCTTTTCGAACTTGATAAATTCATTTCATCTGATTACATATCAATTCTGAGTTGGTGAAGACTACAACAACATTGGCACCATATTTTTTTGTTTCTTTTAGCCCTTCAACAAGGGCAATATAGTATGCTTCATTATTTGTAGTCTTTCCATGAACTTCTCTCTTAGTTTGGAGGACATCATTTAGTGCCATGTTGTGAAGGACATATATGCAATAATCGCTTGACCCATTCTATATGCATAATTTCCACTTCTGCACCATTCTATATGCCTCCAAGTACCTGGAGAAAAAGAAAACAAGAAATTTTGATTAGGAATTTAAAAATAAACTGGTGGACGCTTCGAAACTTTTAACCCATTTTATTGATTAGTCTTTTCTTTTCTAACATTATGTTGCACACACTGCAATTCTCAATAAGTCCAAAAAAGAATAACAGTCTAAAGATTCCAAGGTTTCCCCCTACCAAAGAACACAATATATAACTAGTTATCTATGGTATTTCCAATAAAGACCCTATCACTGAACTCTGCCAAGACCTTGCCCATGATCTCTTTGCATGCTAACTAAAGCAATCTTCATAGCATTATTTCAATACAAGTGGGTTGACCACTTGACAAAGCACACAAATGCATGACCAATAATAATATTTCCCATAAATATTTAATTGCTTTGATTCCTAGGGCCATAATGCCATGATCCATACTTAAGAAACATTATTATTTCAATGAGCACAATTGAAATCATTGGCTTTATGACTGCAAATCAAAGGCTTTGTACTACTTGGACTCTCACAACTTTTGTCCACAACCTCTGTCCAATGTACGCACAGAGATCAAATTTGTATGTCGACCCTCTCAGTATGTTGATTCATCTGCTCAGGGAAGTGTCAGATCATATCATAGTATAGAGTTGATATTCAATTTTTAGGACAATCGAAGGTGTTCATCAAAAATATTTAGAGCGCCTTCTCATACAACAGATTTTATATGCCTATTGCAGGTTTGTTCTGTAGTGGGTTCCTTTTGGCTTCAAATTTTCTTTTCCTTTTTGTTTTTTGTTTTTTCTGATTCTAGTTTTTCATGGAGGACCAGGCAAGTATCATGTATAGTAGAGTTTAACATGATTGATTGTGGGATAGCATACAATTCTGCAAATAATTTTGGACCATGTGACCCGATTAATGCTAAAGACGGTTATTTTCTTTTTGTGTTTCAAGGGATGGGTATTTTCAGAGTATTTGACAGTCTGTATCCGCTTGTTTTTTGGGAACCAACCTGATAATCTAGATTTCTGCATCAAATTAAAAGCAGAGAGCAGCATTGCATATTGGAGAGTGACATATATGATGGTAGGATTCAAGTAAAATATTGAAAACATGATATCATGGTATTAGTTTTTGAGAAAAATTGAGTTATAGTCCAAAGTCATGAGTTCATGGCTTGTGGAAGGCATCCAAAGGCCCTTAAGGGTTTGTCCACTAGAGAGGTAGATTCGGGGTTATACTTAGCATTGAAAGACTGGAGAGTTTTTTGGCATTTGGCTCTTAAGCCATGCATTTTCCACCACTAGAAAGTAGACAGTCCTACAATTAATTTCAGAATTCTAAGTTACAAAAATAGTGGTCTCAATGGATCTGTAAGGTGTCTGCTAATATGCTTCATGCTCGACAAACTATGCATTTGCTTGAACCCGGGACAAAAAATACCGATTGTCTCTTGTTACATTAAATCTTTCCTAATTTTCTCATTAGAGATGTGTGAGCCTCTTTACTCTTGAATCTTTCCCTTAGGTTAGTAGTCGGAGGTGACTTTCATTACCCTTTCAATCCTCTACAATGCTCTTTGTAGCTATTCCAGCCTCTCAGAAATAGGTCAACGAAACTCGAGGAAATAAAAGTTTATATAATCTTATAACTAGGTTCACTAGGCTTCAATAGTGATTATGACCTTGATCCCCAGTTGTTGGGTGCTCCCCACATGGTACATGGGGCCATAATAGCAGAGGAAATGAAAGGAAATCAGCCTCCCTGGAGGGGAATTTCAGCCTAGGAGAATAGGTTAGGAGCATTAACTCTGCTTCGGCTCCAATATGCTCTCTTTGGATTTTAACTTTGATACAAGGATGCAGCCTACATGAAACCATGTTTAAAGTAAATGTTTGCAAATGTTAGGCCTTGATGTAAATTGCATAATTGTTTGGCTCCGTGAAAGTGAAGGGTCGTCTTGAAGTAATTTATGCAATTTTTTGTCGGTGTTATTCCTTCTAGATTATAAGGACTAAATTTGTCATTTCTTTATTCCTCAATTGAATGAGAAAGTTGGTTGCTTAGTTTTTCCTTTGACAGGTCATGTTGGTTTTAGAATAAGTTAAAATGCTATCTGTCTATTTTTAGGGGCTTCACCCAAGATATAAAAGGCTTTTATTTACAACAAGTGAATCAAGGCGTAGAGAGGCATTGATTCTTAGTACTACTGAAGTATTCATTAAAAACCTGAGGGGAATGAACTAAAAGACATGATGGCATTCTGGGACCTTCTAACTGTGTCTTCCATGCCAGTTGTCAAGATTCTTTTAATAAGTGTTCTTGGGGTTGTTTTGTCAACTCAATATGTTGGCGTGCTAACTAAAGAATCTCGAAAAAGTTTAAATAAGGTAAGGGATCACAGGCTCTGAGATATCGAACATTCAAATTGCATTCGTGCTTTGTTCTATTATTTTGTGTTGGCCTGAGTATTAAGTATGGGTATCGGGGTCCTTAGAAAAACATGTTGTGGCACCGTTGCAGGAAAACATTAGTGGAAGATGGCAGGTATGCGCAAACCACATTACTTATACTCATGATGCTGGAAGCATGATTAAATACCATAGGAATCTCACCACGAAAGGATATCGATCACTAAACTTCAAGTACAACGGTGTCCTATTGCAACATCTGGGATCCTTTTGTTCTGGGCAGAGCCCACATAGTTTTTGATATACATTTCATTGGATTCGTCATATGTTGTGTAAAAAGATGAGTTGCCATGGTGCACTAACTTGTAAGTGAACAAATTGCAAGGAAGAGGGCATCGATGTTCATGGTGACGCTATATCCAAATCACACCAAACAAATCTCAAATCATTGCTCGTCTTGCTCTGGCTCTTGTTGCAGGGGAGGTCTTGTGTATGTTTTGTAGCTCAACTGTCATGGGAGGAGGGGAGCTCGGACGCAGGAGTGGGGCGTTTGAACCTACGTCCGCCACCCTGCATTGAAGATGAGATGGGACGTCAAGCTATGAGCCACCCTGAGTGCAGTCGGCATTGAATGTGAAATGGAACGGGCGACAAGAACGATGATGGGCCCATGTCAAGATGGAATGGAGACTTAGGAGACAGGTTTTTGGGTTTGTTGGAGATGGGACATATAACGATCATCAGCAAACCCAAAAGGTTGCATAGTTAGCTTTCTTCTTTTAAAAATGATTACATATATTCAATAAAGAAATTATATATATTCAATAAAAATTGAAGTCGCGTCAGACTTGCCAGTTAATCAGTTGGGCCAACGATTGTAAATCCCTAACGCTACACGTCCTTTGACTTTCGTACACTCACTCCACCGTTGAAACAAAATTAATGGTTAAAGCCACAAATTGTTGAATACTCCAGGACTTTCCATAGTCAGTTGGGCCAACGGTTGTAAATCCCTAACACTACACGTCCTTTGACTTTCGTACACTCGCTCCACCGTTGAAACCAAATTAATGGTTAAAGCCACAAACTCTTGAATACTCCAGGACTTCCCATAGTCAGTTGGGCCAACAATTGTAAATCTCTAATGCTACACGTCCTTTGACTTTCGTACACTCGCTCCACCGTTGAAACAAAATTAATGCTTAAAGCCACAAACTCTTGAATACTCCAAGACTTTCCATTTAGTTGACTTTTGCAACACGTCCTTTGACTTTAGTTGACTTTCGCTCCACCATTAACACAAAATGATTACATATATTCACTAAAGAAATTACATATATATTCAATAAAGAATTTAAATTAATGGTTAGCGAAGATTGATTAAATTATATAGTGATAGCGATCATAAAACCTAGTTTTAACTATGAATTTTTTATTAAATATGAGTTACATTTCAATCATATTAAAGTTACGAATGATATTAACAATCATTTACGAATACCATTAACCATAATGCGAGTTTAGGGAGATAATTTAATACTCCAAATAGAGCCACCAAACGACATCGAAGGCCATCCATAGAATCGACAAATTGCAAAGGTCTTTTTGGAAAAATATTAACTTAATCTCATTTATACATTGATAATGATATCATAATGATGAACAAAAATATTAAATACGCACAGTTCCACAATCTCTGGACCCTCTTCATCGGAGTGATGGTCAAAACTCTTGGCCTGTCACTGCAATAATACTCAAAATTCTACGCACAGTTCCACAATGTCTGGCCCTTCTTCATCCGAGTGATAGTCACTGCATTAATACTCAACCAGAATCTCTTTCCATAACCAAGAGATCTGGGCAATCTCTTTCCATAACGAAGAAGAATCTGAGGAGTTTTTATGAAATTCCCAGATAATAACCAACCCATTCGGCTCATTCTTGGCCGACAACATTAGAAGCCACTTGGCAAAGATCCGACGCACCGTAATGAGCCACGTGCCAGACATCGGATGGTCAGATCTGACGCACCGAAACGAACCACGTGGCAGCGATCGGACGGCCGAATCCAATGCACGGAAATGAGCCATGTGGCAGAGATCAAATGGTTAGATCCGACGCACGGAAATGAGCCACGTGGCACTCATCGGACGGCCAGATCCGACGCATGAAAATGAACCATGTGGCACTCATAGGATGGCCAGATCTGACGCAGAGAAAAGAACCACGTGGTACCCATTGAACGGTCAGATCCGACGCACGCCTATGAGACATGTGGCGTCCATCGGACAGCCAGATTCGACGAACAGAAACAAGACATGTGTCCGAAAAAATTTGGTCCCAAAATCATCGGAGTATGAGTACGCTAAATTGCTCTTGACTCTTACGGAAATCTGGAAGTAATGCAGCCAGGAGGCGAACTGTGTAACCCAATGAAGTAGAGATATTGTATTCTGCTCAACGGGACAGATCAATAGATCGAATTATTGTAACTAGTTCATCCTTTAATACATCGAATTACATAGTATTTTATTCCATTCTGTAATAGGAAGAAGAGATCGGAATAATAATTGCTGGGGGAGGGGATCACTTGTCCCACAAACAAGGGGTCTTATACACCAATTTAGTGTGCTGGCTTAGCCGTGATCTTAAAAATAGATTATTATTATTATTAATTAATTTACATAATAAAAAAACTCCCATGCTATACTTAATCTTTTAATCTGAAGAGTTTTTTAAACAAAAATTAAGATACGGAATTAAACCAATCAGTTCCTAGTTTCAAGAATGACACTTCATTATAAAAGTCTAGGTTTCAAGAAATAATTCTATGTAACTTTTAATACTTTATTGGATTTGGGTTATTGATTTTTTTTTTATTAATCATGATTATGCAAGAGTAAAAGGTCACAGTTTAAATATGATTTTATATGATCAAAGCTTTATTAAGTCAAAATTTAATTTCAATAAAAAAATATATATCAACAAAGGAGGAGAATTTAATGGTTTAATCTAAATTTTAAAAGTTTTTATAAAATATTTAAATTTTCCATAGTTATTGTAAAGAGTATATTAATTCTTAAATTGTTATTAAAATTGTATCCACATTTCAATTTTTTTAATATTATTATAAATATTATGTTAGTGTGATTATAGTCTGAGTGGCCTAATGTTTAATAACATGTGTTTCCTTTTAAGAGGTCTCAAGTTCAAATCCACAGGGGGTAGGGTATGTATACCTCCTTAGACTTTACTAGTCAAATCGATGGGCTGAGGGGGGTTCCTTGTCCCACAAACAAGGGGGTCTCATACACCAATTTGGTGTGGCTTGGCTGTGACCTTAAAAATAGAAAATAGATTATTATTATTATTATTATTATTGTCATATTAAGCCATATATAATTATTTTATAATACATCTATAAAATAGTTTTTTTAATTTGTCTCTAATTTGCTAGAGATTATAGTTCTTAGTGCAAAGTCAAAATAATTTAATTTTGTATAGTGTTTGCATATTTCTTCAATATTTTATGAATTGTTTTCCTAAAAATTCAAATGTTTTTTTATTAATTTTGTAAATATATAATATTGTTTTCTTATTCGTTCATGGGGGACTAAATACCCTTAGTTGATGGTAATGTTTAAGAACATGTGTTTCATCCTAAGAGGTCACAAGTTCAAATCCAGAGGGGGGTAGGGTATGTATACCTCCTTAGACTTTACCAGTCAAATCGATGGGCGAAGGGGATCCCTTGTCCCACAAACAAGGGGGTCTCATACACCAATTTGGTGTCTAGCTTGGGATTCCAGTCTAGGGATGGGAATCAATGAGAAACACATATGGGGAAAACGTAAGGGTTTGAACATTGTAGTTTCCTTTGGTACCCTAGTTGTTCAATGGTTTTCCATAGTTTTATGATTATAATATATGGTCTTCCTATATTGTGGTTGAGTGTGTTGCTTCCATAGGCCATCGATGCATGGAAAATGTGCAACATCTCGTCCATGTGTTACCCATGAATTCACACGCGTGTGATATTTGGAAAATGGATGATGCAAACTTACTTGATGTGTTGAATTCATGCATGGGCCCAATGTTAAGTGATTTATGCAAACCTACATCTACGTGTTGAATGGAAACCTACAGTTCTGGGTTGAAATTCAATTGAGCGATAATGGCATGTTAAACATGTGTATTTAGCACCAACATTTGTTACATATGGCAAAGATATAGGGCGATCAAGCAAATGATCGGGGTTAGTACCCTCAAAACTAGCTTTCTTTATGCTTTAGCCATTACTAGGCCCTTCACTAACTTTAGGTTAATGCTCAATGCACTAAGCATTAGCAACTATATTCCCTTATAAACATTTCCATCTTGTTGAGTCCATAAAATCGAGACCGATACAAATGTGAAGGAAATACCCAGTTCGATTCATTTTATTTACATAACTCATTTTAGGTTTCCATCTCTTCTGCCTATTCCTACCACTAGCTCACTATGATTTATTAGATTTAGGCCTTTATTTACTACTATATAAGTTATTTTTCCCCTGGTGGATACCTTCTAGTTAAAGGCAAGTCCCCTTACAATCGACAGTAGGTACTTTGTACGAGACCTCTACTAACCAATCCTAGGAACACCATCTTTTGAATAGTTCTAATGCTAATCCTATATATGAGGAGTTATGCTTTCCACTTATGATTTTAATGGAAGGAGTGTTGTGTTATTCATGGAAGTACACAGAAAGGAAAAACCAAAGTAGGTCGAAATTAGCCTCAAAATAGAAGATGCTAGTCTAACCATTGTTTAAGGAAGCACGAAGTTACTATTGGTTTAAAGATTGGTTTTATACCGGCCAATTTTGTTGAGTTATGTAAAGTAGATTATGCCCTTTTTTAATCTAACATGAGTTCTATGATCCAATTACAAATGCAATTACAATAGGTTGAGTTTAATGGATGTTTTACAGAAAGTGATAGTTCCCCATGTCGACATAATAGAGTGCCCATCACTCTCTTTTTCCTTATTTGATGGTTCATGGAATGATACCTCTTCCTTAGGATTCAAGCCTAGAGCTACCTACAACCTAGCATGAAATTTCACCCCTTATCCTACTCCCATAACTATGGAATGTACTAAAACAAGGAACAAGACAGGTTGCGTATTAAATTTGAATAGGCTAGCATATGCCAAATGCAAGTGAATTAGAGCTTCCAATAGCAAACTAAACCATCCACGATGTTTGTACTCTATTGTATATTATTTCACGGTTTGCATTTTTTTAGCTAACCAAGTTAGAGTATCTTCATTTTTGGTGGATTAAAATTGCTTGTTTGCAAATACGAGATTCGTTGCACAACATTTTAGAAGTGTTTAATGACTATAGTGAAGAATGTGTGTATTTTTTTTGTGTTATAATATGCTAGTATTATTTCTAGTGTAGAATGCACTATCACAATTATGCTACATAATTACATGCTATAATTATAGCAATATTGTTCCAAGTATTGTTATTTCTCGGTGAATCAATATATCTATGTAAGAAGTAATCTCTCACACTCTATGTGTATGGTATAACTTAGGGCTACAATCTACATTCATTATGCTCTACTGTGAGATGTTATTGAATTACTTTCCATAGCTAGTAGTTAACTTGTTGGACATTGAAATCCATGTGTTTTAGTTGGCACACTAAGCATTCAAAGAGATTAATTGATGACACATATGTTGTCTCGAGAATTAAAAATAATAATTAAATAGAAATTTGATGACACATATGTTGTCTCGAGAATTGAAAAACATAGTTAAATAGATTTCTAGATAAGCTTGAATCTAGTGTTTCTATGTTTTGAATACAATGAGATGACCAGAACATATTTACAATAGACATAATATACACATGAGGTGCGTTAGTTTATAGAATTGTTCCATATGTCAAAATCATGTAGTGGCATTAGAGAGGTCGGTTTTGATTAACAAGTCACTTATCACATTAATAGTCATTTACCCATAAAATTATGTGATTTCCTAGTAGTTTTCTAAAAGAGCCTAACTTCTAACACATGTTTCTCTTTTACATTCCTTATCTTGGCTCAAATATTTTGCAATCCTTATATTTATTTCTAAATATATCTATTGTTAACATCATAATTGATACATCTAATTGGGTTGTCATTTTGGAAACCACTTTGCACATCTTATATACGAGGATCAAAAGAAAACTGCCAAGGATTCAAGTAGTTCATTTTCAACCAAATTGTAGTTTGTTAAACAATATAGCATTGACTATCCTTGCAATATGTTGGATTGTGAGTCAAACTCCATTTTGCTTCAAAGATTTTCTTGTTTCCTTTTTGAAACCAATTGGTAAAATTGAGAATGCTTAAAGTTGTAGCCTGGAAAACATTTGAACTGACATGTCACTTGAAGAAGCTATTTAAGATTCTCGGTATCAGGCATTGTAAGGTGAGGTATGGTAGATGTTTCAATATGTAATATATATGACTTGTGCATGCCAAACTATACTCAAAATATAAATTAAATGAATGAAATAAATATAGTTATATTTCCAACAAGGAGGACAAGAAGAGATTGAAGTATTTGAAATCTAGGTGAGTTTTATTCAATACATTAACTACCTACACTACAACAGAACAGGCAATTAGCGCCTAAAATAACACATGAATTTAGTGTATATGTCGGTTCACGAATCGAACACCTTTTCTGGCACAAAACTGGGTGCAATATGGATTGTTTATAATTGCACCAGATTTAGTGCCAGAATTAGCACCAGGAATAGCGCCGGAAATAGTGTCAGGTGTAGCGCCAAGAATAACGTCGGAAATAGCACCAGGAATAGCACTGGAAATAGCGCCAAGAGTAGTGTCAGATGTTGCTTCCAATTTTACTTATGATATTCCATTTGATTTTGCTTCCAGGTTGGCTTCTGGTTTGGCTTCCAATGTTATGCCCATTTTTGCTTCTGATATGGCTTCCAATTTTGCTTACAGATTGGATTCAAGTTTTACATCTAGTTTTGCTTCTGTTTTGCTTCACGTTTTGCTTCTAATTTTTCTTCTGGTGTGGCTTCCAATTTTTCTTTCAATTTGACTTCCATTGTTGCTTCCAAAAATTCTTCTTGTTTTTCTTACAGTTATTAATTTATATGTTTTATTTCACTTTAATTAGTTAAATATATCATGTCTCTTAAATAACTTATATGATTATAAAGTAACTCATATAAATTCATTTGAAATATTTTATAGGATAACATTTATAAAGAATTTTTAGGGAAACAGACATCCATACAAATTAACAACATCATTATACTTATTAAATCTCCATCAAAATAGAATCTACAACATCTAGTATATATAAAATAACAAGATAATTATTATAACATGATCATCATTTATAATTAAAACAAGTGAGTCAAATATCTATAATTTAAGTGAATTTGACAACATCCATCATGAGCAGTAAATCAAAACCATCACATGTAATAAATATGCATCCAAAAATCATCAACCACTTTCAATATATAAAAATTGATGAGTCAATATTGATAAGATCATCATCATATATAACTAAAACAAATGAAAGTCAAATATGCCAGTAGATCAATAACATGTGAAAATGATACATGTCCAACAATCAACAAAAGTCAAAATGATACATCATGTACAAATTATATAAATAAAAATGAAAAATTATGTAAGACAAAATGATACAAGTCAATATGATACGTCATGTCCAAATGATATAATTCAAAATGATACAACTCAATAATATGGTACCGGTGTCCATGAAAATGATAGATATGATAGTAACCTTGACAAGAGGCATTATAAAAATATATAAAAAAATGATCCATGGTGCAGTCTATATGATCATCAATGTCATTGGTTGTTGTCAACAACTGCCTCATCATCATCATCACCATTGTGATCATGATCATCATCATCGACATCAATCTCGTTGTCATATGTATATGTGTCATCATGAGCATCATTTTCCATCTCAGCATTGGACCCAACGTGATCTAGATCTATTTGATGAGGATCTTCTGGAAGATCCTTGTTCTGCAAAAAAAAACATTTAGAATGAAAAGTTATTATTTATTTCATGCAATACTTAATTTCTCTGTTATATATCTAATATTACAACATATGAAATGAAACAATAATCATATTACATCGTATCAAAGTGCACATATGATAATAAAATTTCAAATAATTTACAGAGAAGATGTCATTCCAATGATGTAAAACATGCAACAATTCCAATAAACGTTAGTAAAGATCATAAAAAAAATTGGTATACATTTTAACTATCAACTGTAAATTCTATTACATAATCGTCAGTGCCAACTCTCTCCATTTTGTGCTTTATATGATTATGTTTGCCTATAAAATCCTTTGATATTTAACTGGTCTATATAGCTTCTTCTCTTATATTTCACAAATGAATATTTTCCTAGGACATTTTGGCACTGTAATATGCTTCAAAGATCCTTTGAGAATTAACTAGTTTATAGGTAATTATGAAGATGCTATCGATACTTATTCAACTAGACCACATCTAAATGTCAAACCTTCCAAAGAAAAAATTCAATACATCAAGCCCTAAAGGGTTGAAAATTATGACAAAAATGTAATAAAAGGTGTCAAGGTGTATTTCCTTGCTTTGTCTTGCCATGTCATGCCTTGTCATTCCATGTCCTGCCTTGCCTTTTCATGCCTTATATTTGCATGCCTTTCCAAGCCATGCCTTGCATTTCCTTGCGTTGCCATGCATTGCCTTTCCTTACCATGCCATTCCATGCCATGCATTGCCTTTCCATGCCTTGCCTTGTCATGCCATACCATGTCATTCCTTGCCTTTGCATCCATCCTAAGAAACAAGACATGTCCAACTAGGGGCCTGTTATCCACCATCTATGCAAAGGTATCTTATGATGACCAGGATCATGATGATGGACCTGAGGATTATGTGGGTATTACAAAAGGATGGTTTGATGGTGTAAGTATACTTTTTGTTGTGATCTTTGTATTTTATTGTACAACAATCAAAAATTACAAGCAATCTCTCCATTTCAAAAAAAATATGAGTGAAGAGAAGAAAAATATTCAACTTAAGGTAAGGGTGGAAGAAGACTTAAGGTTACCATGTTCAATCTTGTTGTTGGTAATGTTGTACCCCTGAATACTTGATGTGTAAGACTATTGAATATTTAGGGCCATACAAAGTACAAAAAGTGATTAGAGAATATTGGTCTAAATTTAAGAATTTAACCCTAGAAATGAATACACAAGTTGCTTAGTGTTGTTGATTTCACTCATATAACAATGCGACTCAGGGCAATAATATCCTGCCTTCCACTACAATAGTTTGACAATTGTAGACATGAGAGTAAATTGTTCGAACATCTTAGTTGTGACAAATTTGCACATATGGGTCAATGAGAATTTGTCTAAAACTCATTTGAAAATGTTGTAGGTACACAATATCTTGGTATAAATGCCCGAACCTGCCTCTAGTTATGATTTTGGATATGCATGTGCAACCTAGGAATCACATTGAATGTGCGACATGTGAGACAAAAGTAGCTCTAGAAGTAAAAAGTAATACAATTCACCAACCAAAAGAAGTGTAGGAAACATTTACATGGTGATTTGAAACAAAATACATTTTCTTCATCTGCCAAGATTGATCTGGCCATTATCTTCCCAATGATAAGGAAATATTAAACAAAGCTATATATTTAATTATTAATCAACCTTTGTGCCTTTTTCTTTTCATGCATGCTTTTTACTATCCATATTTTTTATGTGTATTTATTGTTGACTAGATTGATAATTAATAATATGATTATTCATTATTAAGAAATACTATTAATTATAATATTATTGATGTAATAATATATATAATAAAGTATAAAGTATAAATATAAAATATACTTATATAATATGTATATTATAATATAAAGTATAAATATATTTATTACCCAAGGGACGCATCTCTTCATGGATGGTCACCAGATATTCTTTATATATAGAACATTCATCATTGTTATAAGATATTGGTTCACATACAATATCAACTCTTATGAAAAATTCAGCATGGTATCAGAGCGGGGTTGTTGGAATCTCTATGTACAACATATTTAATTTTTACTCCTACCGAAATTATAGAAAGAATTCCATAAATTAAGGTGGGAAGTAATTTCTAGTATAAATGTCTAATTACCTAAATATGAGAAATGCCATATTTACTTCTACCTATATTTATGCAAAGAATCACATGAATTATGGAGGAACAATTTAACAAATTCAAATACTATGTGGATGGATTATAACCAAATTAATATTTGGGTAGTTAGGGGAGGTATTCTCCAACTATTTATAAGAAAGAAAAATAAATTTAATTTTCAAAGAGACTGTCTTTTTTTTACCAATTTAATATTACTCTAAAAAGACAACAATAGACATACATATTTTTATCTCTCACACGTGGGAAGTGATCTAAGGAAGAGGCCGAAGTTTCTAAGTAGTTGAAATTTTCTGAGTGTAATTACTTAGTGATGTTCTAGAACTTACTAAAGTAATATCGTTGGAAGTAATTACCACTTGTGGAAAATTGTGTGTCTAATTTAACACTAGAAAATAAACATGGTTAGCCATATGACGTCGAGTATATGATGGATTTTTTTTAGTATAAGACATATCATTTATAGGGTCACTGTATATAGTTGTGCACAAGATAAATTTATCTCCTCTAGGAGATGCTTTTTTGTTGTTATTGTTTCTTGTTATGGGCACGTCACAGGGAATATCTCTGAGAAGGATCCATAATGACAGTCACGGGAAGAAACATGAAGAAAGACTATCCAGACATCACTAGTACATTGGGCGTAAATTACGATGAAATATTACGACGGTTTAAAATTTCGTCGTATTTTTTTTGCTTTTTTTGGACTAAATTTACTTCTTTTTTTCGGGGTCCAACTATTGGTCACTCTAACGACTAAATTTAGTCGGTAGAGAAACCAACATTCCAACATTGGTCATTATAATGACTAAATTTAGTTGGTAGAGAGACCAACCATGAGTTAGTCACCATAGCGACTAACTTTAGTCGTTATAATGACCAACTATGGCACGTGTGAGAATCAAACGGTCATTTACAGCAAATCAATCCTATATATATCTCAGTTACGGCAAATTTTCTATAGTTGCGACAATCATTTTCTACAGTTGCGAAAATCATTCGAGTGTTTTGATGCAATGGTGTTCTGGTTTTTTATGAAATCTTGATTTCAACTCTCTTTCAAGAAGAGAAACATTGAATTGATCAGACTCTACATAGCTGAGATTTTGAAGGTCAGTACTTAAAAATTTTATGTGTGATTTAGTAATTTGGTGCTATTGAACTATTTTATGGTTTTTTTTCACTCCTTAAATTAGATTTTATGGTTTATTTTAACTCCTTAGAAAGATTTTATGTTTTATCCACTTTTGATAGAGTAAAAAGATTATTGATTCAGCTACAATCACTCTAATTAGATTCAATCACTCTAATTTTGTTCTTATATTTCATGGAACTTCTTGAATATCTAAGTATCCTTGCCTTAGTAAATTTACATTTAGGGTTTTCTCCTTGAGTTGGAAAAGAACCAACTAGAAGTGAAGAGCAGTGGCTTTTTTTGTGATATTGGGAATCAGTACTCTTGTGTATCCCTAAAGTTACCCTGATTTTTATTAGGGACTTAATATTATATAGTGTGATTTTGGGTGATAATAGATCCACCTCCTCTTATTAATGGAATATTGTGATTTCGGGGATGAATCAAAGTATGAGGCTTTAAACTTGGACAGTAAAAGATGTATAGTGTATCGTTTATCATTACCATGCCAAGGAATTGCTTGCCAGCTTTGATTGGTTGTCTTCAAATTAATTTTCTTTACATCATCATTTTTTTATGAGAATTAAAGTTGCCTTTACGCTTCTTATGTCATGATTTATTTTTCTCCCCAAACTCTTTCTTGCACTTCTATCAATTTTGACAACATAATAGTAGGTGGATCGCAACAAAGAGATTATTAGAATATTCATTTATGTTTGGATGTTTATGTGTAGGTCAATGTGTTTTTTTAGAACCAAGTGTCATTTAGATTCCCAAATAGCGCCCAGTTTTGTACGTTGGATATGAAATGGATTGGTTTCATGCTTTGTTCCTTATTTTTTCTAGCTGATTTTAGGTTTCATGCTTTGTCCCTTATTTTTTCTGAACATGCTGTATAATTTTCATTACAAATATCTAAATATATACCAAATTATTTGAATAGATTTGTATATTG
>ML788500.1:1366796-1377929 GCA_009831015.1 Picea engelmannii
ATTCTGCCTCCCTAAGTGAACCAACACTAAAGAGGTGGATATTGTCGACATAAAGGATATGGATTAAGGACAAGCAATATGTTAATTAAAACAACAAAGGATGAGAAGGGTAGGCACCCTTCAATCTAGTTCTTGAATGGACAATTAAAGCTTGTGTAATTCAATATAAGCCTTAAATACAACTAGCGTACTCTGCCATAAGAATTTTGGCTGACCAGTCTTAATTACAATTGTCTTTTTTATGTCAATACAATACAAGACTTCTTTTGCTACCCCGGCAGAACTACTCTCATATCTGTAAGTTTACATAACTTTGAGGTTATTTCTTCCATTTGGCTTGGGCATTTTCCAAATTGTATTTCTGTATTGTTTCCCTTTGGAATGATTTTGAAAGAATATTGTGTGTTCATCACCTCTAGATAGTCATACTGCTCTACTCTGCTCTTCTGTATTGTTTCCCAAGTACATAATGAAAGTATGCTTATGTAGTTTGCTAGTCTAGGCTTATTCCTCTGTGAATGGCATATTTGTTTTTTTTAAAACCCCAAAATTAGTCGCTCTAGCGACTAACATGTTCGTCGCTTGTATTTCCATTTGGTCACAAAGTATGTAACTCGGTCGCTCTAGCGACTACCTGTTCGTCCTTCATTTGACCTTTTTAGCTTCAAGTTTGGTCGCTCTAGCGACTAATCTTCATCGTTCTACCGACTCAGCGTGGTTTATTGACTAAGCTTTCCAGGGTTGTCTTGGTCGCTCTTGCAACTAATATTAATCGTTAGACCGACTAATATTCGTCGTTAGCCGACTAATTATGGTCGCTAGAGTGACCAAGGTTATGTTTTCCTTAGAGATGCTAGCAAGGCTTGCGGCTAAAGTTGGTCACTAGACCTTCTAATCTTGTTCGTTTGACCAACGAATGGTAACTTTTCCCTAGGCTTTTTTTCCTGTTCGCTAGACCGGCAAATATCCATGTGCGGCCGCTAGACTAACGAATTGATTCCGACGAAAAAAAAAAAATCATCTTGGTCACAACAATGACCCTATTCCGACGAAACTTTGTCTCTACTTCGTCGCAAAAAATTTCAAATTTAATAGTGCATAGAGTTGTGCACATCCATGTAATGAAGAAGAAGAGGAGGTCAACACATGCAGAGGGAGTGTTGAGATTTTATGTAATTTCAGAAGTTATTATTAAGTGTTAATGTTTCAACATCAGGCTAACATTCTCTCGAGATTGATCATGGTAATTTGACCAATGGATAATGACCTAGCATAGTCTTCTAAGGACATAAGACTTAGTGTGTGGCTTTCAACATCCA
Organism: Picea engelmannii; assembly: GCA_009831015.1. Taxonomy (NCBI): domain Eukaryota; kingdom Viridiplantae; phylum Streptophyta; class Pinopsida; order Pinales; family Pinaceae; genus Picea; species Picea engelmannii. Next base: position 1,368,116 of record ML788500.1, read on the forward strand.
GAAAGATTGAAATTATTCTTGTAGCACAGATGGAAGCCTGATTAGGAAGAATTGTCCTTGTAATCATAAAACACTTTGTTGAGTACATGAAAATTGCGGGACACTCAGTGTGCAGATTGAAAAAGGCTTTATATGTATTAAAGCAGGCACCCAGAGCATGGGGTATGACAGGATTGACAATTTTATGACGAGCTTAGGATTTACAAACAACAGTGTAGATCCTAACCTTTACTTTAAGGTTGTGGATGATGGTCTGGTAAAACTATTGTTGTATATCGATGACCTATTTCTAAATAGGTGTGGAAAATCTCATCTCATAGTGTAAGAAAAAAAAAATTGGTTGTTGAGTTTGAGATGAAAGATCTCGAGATGATTCATTACTTTTGGGGTCCCGAGGTATGGCTGAGACAGGATGAGGTCTTTCTGAATCAAGGGAAATATACAGTAGAATTTTTGAAGAGGTTTGGGATGTTCGATTGCAAGGAAATAGCTACACCTATGGTATTAAATCTGAAGTTGCTACAGGATATGACTTTAGAGACTATGGATGTTCCTTTATACAGGAAGATGGTGGGTTCATTAATGAACTTGATGAACACAAGACCGGATATATGTTCTAATGTGAACACCCTGAGTCAATATATGGAGCAACCCAGGTAGGTTCATTTGGTTGCAGCAAAACATGTGATGAGGTACCTTAAGGGTACATTGGATTATGGTCTCAGGTATGTGACAGACCATTAGTTCGGGTTATATGGATATTCAAATTCAGATTGGGCTGACTGTATTCATGATAGGAAGAGTACTTCGACATATTTCTTCAGTCTAGGATATGGTATGGTTTCATGGAGCAACAAGAAGTAGTTGTGTGTAGCACTCAGTACGGATGAGGCAGAGTATGTGGTAGCATGTGCCGCAAGGAGCGAAGCAATATGGCTTTGGAAATTGATGAATATTGGACTGAATTTGACTTGTAGGTAATACCTACAAGAAGAGGATGACGAGACTTGTTCTGGAGGACAAGTGATGAAGTCAACAAGTTGAATATCCAGTTGATATTCAGTGGTTGAGAGGGGGCCAGACAGTCAGTTCTAGAGGGAGATGGGTACTACAGTAAGGCATGGAAAATGAAGGGAAGGCAAAGCATGGCAAGGCAAGGAAATGCATGGAAAGTGGAGGCAAGGAAAGGCAAGGCATGGAAGTGAAGGCAATGCATGGCATGGAAAGTGAAGGCAAGGCATGGCATGGAACATGAAGGCAAGGCAAGTGAAGGCATGGAAAAGCATGGCATGTGAAGGCAAGGTAAAGCATGGAAGGGCATGGCATGTGAAGGCAAGGCAAGGCATGGAAAGGCATGGCAGTGTGTATTTTAACAGCATTACAAATATTTTAACAGCGGTCAAAATGAAGCCAAAATTATTCATTTTACATACCTATATGGTCATTCAAGTAGACCATTGGGATCACTTCTAATACTGACGGTTTCCATTAACTTCTCGTGCTCAAAGTAAGGCAAGAAGTATCATACCTTTGATGAGTTCTTACTTGGCATTGTTTTTAATTGGAGGTTTGTACCAATAACCAACTTTGTAAAGTGGTTTACAACTTGACCTAGCTTATAATCTTGAAATAAATAACCACCTTTCTTTCGTGTTCTTTCATCCTGTGTCAGATATTCTCCTTTAATAACCATTGACCATGTTGGAAATTCAACTCCTTCGGAGTCTGTTATTGATTGCATGAGAGTCTACTTTCCCTCTAAGCATCGTGTCAGCCAATAATTAGTGCCCCATTAATTATCTCTTGGGGAAACCACTACGTATATGTTCCCTGCAAAAAATGGAGTGCCAAAATATGAGTCCACTAAATGACAAAAGCATAACACATTCATTCTAGTTATTCAAAATTCAATAGAAGGATTCAACAAACCTAACAGTAAGAGATCTGAGACATGATCATAATCTGTTGAAATACTTGATTGGTCCTCCTCCAATTGGGATAATTCCATAGTTATATGTCGACCAATAGGAAGTGATACATGATCCCATCTATCAACCCACTATGTCAATTCACAATCATCCCATTCATTACTGCTACATGGACCACAGAAGCAAGAGTGTTTTCTCACCTATATTTCAACTATTGCATTGTCTGATGTTCTAACTGAATGGAATCCATAAGTGCCCTGGATTGTTTTTCATTCATACCACTATGATCAATCTACATTGACCACTTCCCAAAAATATCTATGTACATGTCCTTTCTTGTGTGATTGTTCTTCACGGGTTCCTATTCCCTCTCCCATTACTGAAGAACATCATTCAACAATGGATTTTTCACCTTGAATAAGGAAAGTAGTAGTGAACTTCATTTCTTGTCTGTGTAATGCTCTTTTTATGCATGCACTTGCTCCATCATGCTCCCCTTTCCCATGTCCGGACTCAAAATACTTCCAAATGTGTGGTACCTTTAGTTTTTTGTGCAACATACACAACATTGAAATACACGAGCATTTTTTAACTGGCATGTGCAACCATCTGACCAAATCCAATGTTGATCCATTAGTATGTTCTTCTCCTTAAGGTGATTGTAGAACAAGTGAAAATAATGTTGTATGTAGGCTAAGTCATGGCACCGATCATCACTTATGTAGAAGTGATACTCTTTCAATATAACTATGTTTTGTTCATTACTATCATGTCTATGCATGTATGTGATATGTACCATTATGTTGACCTGCTCTGAGTGATAATATTGTCTTTGAATCTCATTTTGCAGTTGAAGGGTGTAGTTCTCAGCAAAATCAACCACTGATAACATAGTACCAACAGGAAATGTATCTCTACATATTCTAAAATGCACATCCTGCCATCGAGCCACATGGACATGATGAACATAATGTCATGTATTTTCGATGAATTCCTTCATGAAGTCACAAAATCGTACTTGGGAAGTAACCAATTATATCTTTTTTCTTTCCTGTCCTCCATCAATATCATATGTCACATATTTAAATCTTTGCAAGGAAACCTCCTTCCTCCCCAATCCATACTCATCACTTACATGGATGCACTTTCTTAGTAATTTCATTCCACCGCACCTGGGGCATGTCCCATCTAAGCATGCATTTTTATAAAATGTAAAACCCTCTGGCCTTGTACACAAGATGATGTGAATAAAGTCTCAAGATGATGATGGCGGAAATATAATCGGTCATTCCTACAAAAGGGTGTTATGCAAAAAAAGAAAATGTGTGTGTGTGTGTGTCATAATAATAACCATACTCAATGTGATATCTACAACAACACGTGTTACGAATTGTGTTTGTTCGAACATACCAAGGCTTGCACTTATGGAAAGATCTTTGGCCTAAGTTAAGTGCACTATGTATTATTCTGAATATTTCATACAATTTTGTTTGTGTAATGTCAAGATGGTTTTTAATATGGGGTTCACAGTCCCTAGATCCCCTTCTCAATTTTAGTACATCTTTTTGGTTGGAGGAGGGCCTTGTGTTCTCATGCCATAAATCCTGAACTCCCTTAATTGCTCCAATTAACTTCATTTCAAAGCGAGGTATCCTTCTAATGAAGGCCCAGAAATATACTGGGGCACCTGTGTTGAGGCTATCTCATCTATGAGAATACTTTGTAAGGATTTTTACATCACATTTCAAGAGGTGAGAGGTTTGATGTAGCAAACGATGTTTTCTTGTGATCTTGCTAACAATTGACTGGGACAAGACATGTCAGGCTGCATTGCGGTCTTTAGAATGAGACTTCTTACCAATTCTTTGAAAATAATCTACAAGGTTTCATACTATATGATGACTTGTTTCTACACTTTCAACTATTTTAATGCCTATAATTCTCCTAACAACAGTCAAACTTCTAGATTTTAACAAAGATAAAAATAATTGACATTTAGCAGCATTGGATTTTGGTTCAAAATATTCTTGAATGATTCTATAAGAGTGATAACAAATAGTATGGTTAGGTAATTTACCTTCAAGTGATGCTAGACCACTTTCATCGACATGAGTGAGTTTAGGAGTTATTCGTCGCCCAGTGCTCAATATAGATAAGGATGATGAACCCTTATTCTAGGACTCTTGACCTGCCTATTATGGAGTTAACAATGTTGCAGTTCTTTCCCCTTCAATCATTGATGGATAAACTGTGGGAGGAGAGTGGACATGAGATTGTCTAGTTTCTAGAACATTTCATTGTCCAACAAGAGATTGCACCACAGGACCTTCTTCACCACAATGTTGTTGACACAAACGCCCCTTCTCTCCTCGGGGCTACTTAACCTCCCAATCTAGGATCTTCAAATCACTAAGTCGAATCAGCTTTTCGGGCCTCTAATAGACCCTAGAACAATTTACACATGTCCCTTGATTATTACCACGCAGGTTCAATTCACCCGCAACCTTGTTCTCAGGTGCTTCTGGTAACACTAATTTGTGAGTTCTAGCCCTTGTGCTAGACTCTTCTTCTCATACAACCACGGGCTATGACCTTGGTCCAGCCCCCTTCACAACTTTGGGCTTTGACAGTTTTGGATGCAGTTGCCTCCTTTTTTCCTGAACTCTGAATCGGTGAAATATCATGGACCAGATCTATGGCCCACGCTCCTATTTACATCCAACGACTATGATCTACTTTAGAGCTTCGACACTCGGTAGTTCCAAACGTTTCAATGCCTTTTTCCCCCGAAGTACCTTTTACGCGAAGTAATGGATTGAGCGCCACGTGCTCGTCTCGATCTACAATCGAGATTATCCTCATTCCCACTTTGGGAGACTTGCAGTCAATGCCCTCTTGCTCCTATTGCTTCTGGAGTGTGAATCCTCCGAAGTGACAGATCTTCTGCCACGCGTCCTATCCCAATGGACAGCTCAGATGGACTTCGGTGCTTCAACCTTCAGGAATTTTAGAGCCTTCACTCTTCATTTTCCCCAAAGTTCTCTATCATCAAAGCTATGGATCTAGTGTCACGCGTCCTTTTCCAACGAATGTTTCATATGGAGTTGGGCACTTCGATACCTTTGACCTTCGAGACTTCACTCCCTAATTTCCCAAAACTGCTCTATCACCAAAGTGACAGATATGGCACCACGTGTCCACACAATCGACGGCTAGGATTTGGTTGCTTGCCTTTTTGGATCTTCAGATGACTCCCGGTCAATGGCTCCACCTTCTCCCTACTCCTTTCTCCGAAGTGCACGATCTGATGACGTGTGTCCTCCTCAGATCAATGGTCATGATGCACTTCGCGACTTCGCGCTTCGGGAGTTTTAGCTCACTCCACACACACTTTTCGCCGAAGTGTGTTTCCTCTGAAGTATGCAGATATCTGCCATGTACCCTTCCTGGATTCAATGGTCCAGATCTACTTCATCCTTCATGACTTTGCAAATTTTTCTCTTTGCTTCATGCAAATATTTCGAAGCTCTTTCTCACAAACTCTTCGATCTGTTGCCATGTACCTTCCTTGATACCGATGACGTAGATTCACTTCGCAGCTTCGGGACTTCGGCAATCCCGCTCTCAAAATGATTTCAAACCTCCGAATACTCAAAGTGCCGAAGGACTCCAAGGCTAACCTCCGTGCAACTCTCCCAGATCTCACCATCTTGAATGATCCCACTTCCTTGGAACGGATATTTCTCGTTAATTTGGGGAATATTAAAGGGCTCCTCCCTATTGAATAATTCTCGTAGCTACCTCTTCTGAGCTTGTTCTTCCTCGAAACCTCTAACTCCTCAAAGTGTTTCTTTGACACTTAGTCAAATTTTGACTATGTGCACACCTTGCAACAGGTCTTCTTCCACGACTCAACTTCTTTGTGAGTGACTGTGCACACCTTGCAATAGTTCTTTACACTCTTCTGTAAGTAAAATTCGAGTTATTCCTCTTGAGCTTTTGATTCAAAAAGACTTTGTCGATGCACACCTTGTGGACAATATGCACACCTTCAATACAATGCTCCATGTTATCTCTCCTCAGCTTCTGAGTCGAACTAGACTCTGTCAACGCGCTCCTTGCGGACAATATGCACTCCTTTCATAAGCTCGTGAAGAGAAACAATTGAAACTCATCTAAACCCTCATAGATTCATACATTCAATCATGTAAATGAATTCATAACATAAGAACGAGCAATAACAAAGAACATAATTAAATAGAAAGCCTACTATTCATTCAGATAGACACAGTAACAGCAACACCAGAAATTTGGGATCAACGCTTCTCTGTTATATTCATTCAAATGATATGTAATGGACTCATACACTCGATAAGATTCAACCATATTTAGCTACAATAAAAAATTCTTCAGCAACAACTATCAGTAGAAATAACAACCTTCAGCAGCTTCTTCTGGGCAACAATACAATTATTTATACAAAAGGATCTCATAGAGCTCTTCCCTCCGACTACCTTAGCACTATCCTATCAAATTAAAAGCTTTCAACAACTAAGGCTTATTACAATAAATGTTTGAGACAGACAGATAACAGAAAATGCTTCGAATCTATACTGCAATCTACTACATTAAAGGAAAATACATTCCCCATCGATCTCATGTGATGGTTCAGCCTCTAAGCATTTAAGATCATCTTTAATTACAATCTTTTCAAGATATATCGTTGCTATTCCATCTTTTAAAATTTAAAATCACTTCAAAAATGTGCGTTGGGGTGTTGAGTTGTCCTCCACTCGTGCTTTGCTGATGATGTTTTTGCATCAGTTGTACACTAGTTGCTTCTCTAATTTCATCCATTGTATAATCAGCTCCAAGCAAATCCTCCATCATCTGGTCATCCACAAAAAGTTGTCTTGATGAGATATTGTTTGGATTTCTCTCTAATTAACTCTTATGCTTTGCTTCTGGTGATGGAGGACAAACAATAGTGGCATCTATTCCGCTAGAAAATGGATTTCCCTCTTCTGAAAGCCTATGCTTTGACACACGTAACTTTTTTTTTCTCTTTCTTCTTCTACCTTTTTGATCGGTTTATTTTTTCTTGAGGACTTTATTTTTCAAATCCAGTGGTTCCCCATGTTTAAAGATAAGAATTGGCTTCCAAACACCCACCACAAATTTGTCTTTGTATTATGTAATAAGGCACAACCAAGTGGAGAAATTTGTTTTTGTATTACAAAAGTAGACACATCTAATAATTCCAATTTCAATTACAATTCCAACTACACTTGGACAAATGTGTCTTCCAATTCCAAGAAGATACAAAAAAAAATTCCAATTGCACTTTGACAAATTTGTCTTCCAAGTCCAAGAAGAAACAAGAAGATACAAACAACAATTGCAATCGCACTTCGACAAATTTGTCTTCCAATTCCAAGAAGACACAAACAACAATTGCAATTGCAATTTCACTTGGGAAAATGTGTCTTACAATTCCAAGAAGACACAATTAGATACAAACAACAATTCCATTTGCACTTGACAAAGTTGTCTTCCAAATTTTCCTGCAATGGTCTAGCAATAGCACAAAAGTCTTTATGAATCTAACAAGAACACTAAAATAAGTAAAACATGTATGTGTGGGTTGTTTTTGTTTGAAGTTGTCACATGTTTTTCTCGACCGTGAGATAGATGAGGTAGGGTGTGCTTGGCACCAAAACATTCCCAGCAGGAATGTGCACGTGTTCATAGAACGTGTGCGCATTAAAGCGTGTGTGTGTTCCTACTGATCATAAACGACCAACTCAGTCAAGTCACAGGTTTGGCATGTGCCTGCTCTTAATGCAACGGATATAGAATTTAATATACATGAAACCTCTTTATGAATAAAGGTGTATAGGTGTATAGGGACAACCAAGGCCTAAGGGGTTAGGATTGAAAGTTTTTTCAAGGATAGAGAAATGGTTAGAGCACCAAGATGTGGGTGATGTGGGTGCAAGGGTTGTACACAAGGTATATTCATAGTGCACTCAGGGCTCGAGTTAAAATAGGGTTCAGGATTGAGTCTAAGTTATTCCTAGGCTTAGATGGAGTTAGGGGGGTCTATGTCATGGTCTACATCAAGCTCTAGGTCAACATCTAAATCTAGATATAGCTCTATGTGGTGGTCTAGGTCATGATTCATGTCAATCTCTGGGTCTAGTGACAAGATATTTGGAGGAATGGAACTACTGAAATGGACATTATGATCGTTTGGAGGCTTAGAGATTATGAGATTGCAGTTTACCTAAATTGAAAGGAACATTTGGAGGCAAAGAGATAGTGAGATTGCAATGAACCATTTGGAGGCCCAGACATCATGAGATTGCAATACACCCGAGTTGAAATGATTGTTTGAGGCGGAAAGATGTGAGATTGCAGTGCACCCTTTGGAGTGTCAGATCAGATCAGATTATGATTAGGGTTATATTCTATATTTTCTGGGAAGAGGTGGAGATCATAAAATGTGCTACAAAGAGAAAATCATTTGCATTCATTTCATTTACAATTTTTCTTTTGCAGTTTGTTTTCTTTGTTGATATGAATTTCCTTGAGGCTAGAAGAGTTGGTATGAGCTTTGATTTCACGAATATACAAAGTAATATTCTTTATGTGAGTGGATTAATCAATATCTGTGTGCAGGTTAAATATATTGAGTAATAGAGGAAAAACAACAAGTCATGATAGGTTTCATTATTTTGGGCATTGTCAAGCTCTAGGTCAGTGTCTAGATCTAGATCTAGCTCTATGTCATGGTCTACATCAAGATCTAGGTCATCATCTAAATCTATCTCTAGCTCTATGTTGTAGTCTAGGTCTATGTCATGGTCTAGGTCATGGTCGTGGTCTATGTTTGGGGGGGGTAGAGAGTGAGAGAGTGAGAGTGAGAGTATGGGGGTTCTATGTCATGGTCTATGTCAATCTCTAGGTCAACGTCTAACTCTATATCTAGCTCTATTTTGTGGTCTAGGTCGTGGGGGGAGATAGTGAGAGGAAGCGGGGAAAAAGACGGGTGGTAGAGAGTGAGAGGAAGGGGGGGGAAGAGGGAATGGGGGTTACATGTAGAGGTGGTAGATGTAGGATACAAAGAGGGTAGAGATAGTGGGAGGGAGGGATAAAGGAGGAGAGAGACAGAGTGAGAGAGGAGGAGACTTGGAGGGGGGGAGAGAGAGAGAAGGGGGGGAGGGGAGGGAAAGGGAGGGAGGAAGAGAAATAGATGGATGGAGAGAGAGAGAGAGAGAGAGTTGAAGAGGCATGATATATAGAGGGATTCAAACATTTATTGTGAATAAATAATATTGAATCAACTATAAGATTATGCTTATATTAAAATAAAAAATCAGAATCAATGTACCATAATCATCATTAAATCATGTGAGATCATTATTAAACCATAGGTGAACGTTCATATACATAAAATAACCTTATAAAACAAGAGGTATAGGCATATTTCACTTAGGGCTTGGGTGTGCATGGGGTTAACGGTAGAGTATAGGTTATGTGTAGGCTTAGATGGAGATATGGGGGTCTAGGTGATGGTGTAGGTCTATTTCATGATCTAGGTCATGGTCATGTTCATATAAGTACTCGTATAAGTAATCCATTGGAAGAAGAAAAAAAACTTAACACTCACCTTACAAGCGAGGCTACATTTATTTTTTGCACATATCTTTTATTCGTTGTGAGAAATGCTCTACCTTTAGATGGACAGAGAGAGAGGGAGGTAGAACTAGGGGAAAAGAATAGGAGGGAGGGAGGGGGAGAGAGAGAGAGAGAGGCAAATAGAGAGTGAGAGTGAGACTAACAACAAGGAGAGAGAGAGTGAGACTGAGTGTGAGGGGAAGGGG
>ML788500.1:1379079-1401465 GCA_009831015.1 Picea engelmannii
GGGGGGTAGAGAGATATAAATATCTTAATGGGGGATAGAAAGTGTGTGTGCAAGAATGTGGGAGGAAGAGAGAGGTAGAAAAAGAGGGGAGATAGAGAGAGGTAAACAAAGGATGGGGGTAGAGAGTGAGTGTGTTAAAGTGTGGGAGGGAGAGAGAGGAAGACATATAGGGGGGGTATAAAATGTGTGTGAGAGAGTGTTGGAGGGAGACAAAAGAAGACATAGAGGGGGGATAGAAAGTGTATGTGTGAGCATGTGGGAGGGAGAGAGAGGAAGACAAAGAGGGGAGGTAGAGAGTGAGTGTGTTCGAGTGTGGGAGGGAGAGAGAGGAAGACATATAGGGGGGGTAGAAAGTGTGTGCGAGAGGGAGAGAGAGAAAGGTATAGTAAGAAAATAGAGAGTGTGTGAGAGGGAGGGAGAGGAAAAGAGAGAGGGGGGTAGAGAGAGAGGTAAATGTAGGAGAGATAGTGGCACGGGGGGTGGAGAGAGAGATGGATGAGGGGGGGAGAGAGAGTGCATGAGAGTGTGAAATGGGGAGAGAGAAAGAAAAATAGGAGGGGTAGAGACAGAGAGGGAAGAGGGGGGGAGAGCAAGACAAAGAGGAGGGGTAGAGACAGAGTGTGAGAGGGATGAGAGGGAGAAAGAGAGGGGGGGTAGAGAGAGGGATAGTGAGAGGAAGGGAAGTAGAGAGGGAGACATAAAAGGGGGGTCGCAAGAGAATGAGAGGAAAGGGGGGATATAGAGGGATATAGAGATGGGGAATAGAGAGAGAAAGAGGGGTAGAGAGAGTGAGACTGAGAGTAACAACGACTAGAGAGAGAAAAGGTGGAATAGAGGTGGAAGAAATAGGGGAGCGAGGGACAAAAGGGCAGATCGAAAGAGAGAGAGAGTGGAAGACTGGGGGGATACAGAGGGAGTGGGTGTGAGAGTATGAGGCATGTCAAGGTAAGGTCTACCTCTAGGTCTTTCCATTCCTTATGATGTCTAAATCTTGCCATGTCTAGGTCTTACGAAGTATCGGAATGTGAGGGAGAGAGAGGGATATAGACAGGGAGGTAGAGAGGGAGAGTGACAGTGAGATAGAGAGGGGGGGGGTAGATGTAGGAGATGGAGGACAAAGATAGAGAAGGAAGGAAATGATTTTTAGGAGTGTGTGCGCGCTTGTTTGAATTAAAAAAAAATGGGTGGGATTGACAAGGTGTATGCTGACTTGGTTAGCTCATATTTATGTTTGGGATGACAAACCTAGTGGTTCGATTTGCAAATTCATAAAAACTTCCATTTTTGTGAATACCCCTCTATATCTAGGTTAAACAATTCAATTGTTGATGAAATTATAGACACAGATTGAATCGGATATGCAGATTTCATGTAACACCTCGCTCTTGCGCACACTGCACGAACTTATTCCTTGAGGACACTTTATTGCAAGTGATCCGGATTATTATACTAATGGTTGTTGATTATGATTATGAGGCATTATGGATGTGATTATATGTTATTTTTTTGTATTGACTTAGACAAGTGCTATTGACTCGGTTCTCCTGAGTGTGTAGGATTTTGGACCTCGAGGATGTGGAGGCATCGATGAAACCCTTGGACTCTTGATCGAGTTAGGGAGTGGACTATTGGGGTTTGATTGTTCTATATATGACTTATGTGCATATGATTAGATGTTATGATTATGGATGTTATTCTTACATGATTCGTTGATGATGCAGGTTGACGATATTTTTTTGACTAGACTCACATCTGGAGTAGAGGGGTCATGCACGACTACCAGAGATGTTGAGGGAGAGGTGTGGACAGCAGCCCTGCCACAACCTACTAGCACTCTCATCGTGGCTCGAACTATAGGTTAACGACTATCTAGCTCAAGAAGACCCAAGATGTCATGAGGGTAGACTGCAACAGTCGCTCACAATGATTCTAAGGGGCGCGCAATAAGGCAGAGGCCCTTAGTCGCCCACAAAATCACCTGATGGAGTATTGACTCCAGGGTTTTTGATGTCTACAAAGTTAGTTAAGAGGCGAGTGGCACCGTTGGAGCACGTGGTGCGTCCTGAAGGGCACGTCACGCAAGAAAAACACAATGAGGGGAGTGGCACCCTTAGAGCACGTAGTGCGTTCTGAAGGGCACATCTCGCAAGAGAAACAGAAGGAGGCAAGTGGCACCCTTGGAGCACCTAGTGCATGTTGAAGGGCACGTCGCGTTGTTAAATAATAAGTGAATAAACCTAGATGGCCTTAGAACGAATATTGTGATAAGAAATATTTAAAAACAAATTTCCCTAATAAAATGTCGCCCAGCCTCGATAATTAAAATATAGGTCTAAAGTAATACTTGTGGTAAAAATAAAAATAATAATAATCATCTTTAAACATGTGACGAAAAGGGGGTAAGAAACTTGATTAAATTATTAAAATCAAATTATTGAGAGATTAAAAATTTAAAAGGGATATGATTGTTTTGTTACACATGCTAATTAAAATTTATTAATTAAAAAAAAAAGAAAAAGGGGGAAAAAGGATAATTTTCTACACTTACTAATTTGAATTTTAAATGAAAGGGGAAGGAGGTAGGAAAAAGCGGGAAACATAAAGAGAAAGGGAAACATAAGGAAAAAGAAGAAAGACTAACTTAGTAAGGTATTTTGCATTTAAGAACTTTCTAAATTGAACTCAACTAGTGAATTAGTAAGGGGGTAAGTCATTAAAATGTGTAAGGGAATATGGGGACACCTAGGAGAGATTCTAGGAATGCTTTTAGGTGGGTGAGGGAAATAGGAGTAATTAATTAATTAATGAAATTAATTTATGGTGCAATGAAAGGGATGGGTGACACATGTATGGGGAGGATTTTTATGAATTAAATTATTGAACATTAAATTAAATGGGATTTTGGGAAAGTAAACGACCTAGAAACTCTATATAAAGGAGGGAGAAGGAGGAAGAGGATGGATCTCTGGGTCATGTGTAACGTTACGGTGTAGAATTTTAGACTTGACTGACTTAGTTTGTGGGAGTTGGGATTCCCAACTCGGTGAGGAGTGGTAGCTCGGCCTTGCGAGGCGAGCTGGGAGCTAGTTGATCTTTGGTTCAGTGTGTGTGGCCCCTTTGCGGCACGAGGAGCTAAGGGGGAAGAAGAGTACCCCTAGCGTTGGTTGGGAGGTACCGGTGAAGTCTCATTGGTTGGCAAGCGGGAGTTTCACGGAGCATGCGGGACAACAACTCAAAGTGGACGGCTTGGACTATGGTACACTTACTTTTATTCTGCATGGTAGATTATTATTATACCTTATGCTTTCATTTTTGTACTTTTAACTGGGTAAAGAAAATGTTTGACTTAGCATTTTAATTCAGAACTTAATTTCTCCATAGCCTTAAGCTCGTTGCTTGACTTGATTCCCTTGGCATTCGATCCTTGATGATGTGATTGTCTGGTTGGTTTATTGATTTTTATGAAGAGTTTATGCTTGGTCTTAGTCCTCATCCCTAGTTCGGCAATCCACGCCTGAGCAGTCGGCCAGGATCTGAATCAACGACCGTCACTTCGGTGCACAGTGACCTATAGATTATAATTCCCTTCTTTTCTGTGTGTGGATGATGAGCGAAGGATGTTTCTGCCCAGCCGGCTTCCCCTGTTGATTGATCTAGGTTGATTGATTGTCTTGTGCCTTCTTGCGTTTGGCCACCTTTGTTTTTTGTTCATCTTCGATCGTTGTGATTTTAATGACCTCGTTTCTTATTATTTGTATTGTGTTTTAGTATTTTATTATTGTGTGATGGTCGAATGTTATTACTCCTACTACTGCATTCTTCCCCTGCATTTTACCTAAGTCTTGATGGACTAATTTATTTTATCTCTTTACTTCAAAATTTTGTTCCTCACCACTAGTGAATTTCGCTCTGCAATTTCACACATTGACTGTAAGAAAAAACTTTCCTCTGCAATCTCGTTATGTTTTAAGGTGAATTCACCATTTGCTTGGACAACGTTTTTCTTGAATGTTGTGCCAGCTTTTTTATCAACCACAGATTCACCAAGCTTTCTCCACTCATTGTTGTGCCCTGTTTTTTCTTTTTTTAAGAACCCACAAACTGCCAGCGAATTCCATTATGGGACCTTGCACTTCTTTTTCATTTTCATGACAGCGATCTATGTTATCTATGTTATCATTAACAACGATTCTCCTTTGAAAATGATTGCTTTCGTTAGCAAATTCTACTCGACGTTTTTTCCTCCACAAACCGTTATCTGAGATGCATAAAATAAATTCGATAGGTGCCTTCCACAGCGAATTTACCCTTTTTATTGGCTACGTTTTGATTCCCCCTCACTACATTCTGATTGCACCTTATACCTACAATTCCTGTGACCATGATTTACCCAGGAGCCATAAAAATTTGTTGTATCTTTTGATAGTTGACTGGAAACGAAATTCTAGACAGAATTTATCACCAATCTGTCAGCAAATACAACTGTGATAAGACATCGTTTGCCCCATTTTATGGACCAAGAATTGTGTTGGACTAGCGAATATGTGCCTGGGTGTGCATTGTTTTTGGTGTCTGGGCGTTCCTCGTGTTAAACCCATTGATTCCATGCCTGGGGGGTTTCGTTATTAATGTCTGGGCATTTATGTTTCAATTCTGGGTGTTTGTATTGATTAATAGAGTGGTTTTTATTTTCCTGAAATTCACCTTACCCAGCGACCTCATGGCACATTGCCCAACCAGATTTTAACCACAAAATTGATTGATACCTGCGTTTTCCTTAAACCCCTCTTCTTAATTGTGTTTTTCCTCCCCAACGAAATGTGTGGTTAAATTCCTGCATTTGGTTAGCCAATTAATATTGTGGTTGTTGGCAGAGATTTGGTGGACCGAGCAATTTTGTTTCTCACAGTGATATATTATGGCCAAATTTTAGCTCTAAACAATGTCTAACAGTGTGGTTAAATGTATTATTGGTGTTTGAAATTTCAGCGTTTTTAATGTCTTGTCGTCTAATTATATGTAAGATCTGCCTTAATAAATGTTGCCAGCATAATTGTGTTTGTAATTACTCTTCGCGTCGCCATCATATTTATATCTTGGACAACATGTGTATTTTTACATAGATAGCATCTTTATACCTTTAATTATATACACAGTGTTATACCTTTAGACAATGGATTATGTTATGAGATATAGCTTATACCAACAAACCATTTTTCTTAATGACGATTATGTTATGAGATATAGATTATACCAACGAACTATTTTAATGACGATTATGTTATGAGGTACAGATGGAATATCTTGGAACTATCCTCATTAACCTTTAACAATGATACCTTAATATGTTAGCCATTATTCTTTTGAAAATTTTTATGGGTTATATATTGATATGGTTGATATACCACTATCTTATATTGCTAATTTTATTGGTCATATGTTTACCTTGATATGTACTTCTTAAATTTTGTGATTTAGCTATATTACCATTGTCTTGTATTAACATTATCAGCAATATTTCCACTATCCTTTATTGCTAATTTTATTTCAAAAATTCATGTACCTTAATAATTGTATTCAAGGTGTGCAAATTGTTTGTGTTGCGCAAGGAAATTGTTGTGTTGCTTGAGTGTCCTAGTCGTCCGGCAAACTTGTCGTTGGGTGCTAGGTTTAGTCGTCAGGTGCTTAGTTAGTCCTTGATATCCTAGTGCATTGATTTTAGCTGGGTTGAGGGTCCAGTTACGTTGTTGCACCACGGTTGTTTTCGTGCCCATCACCTGGCGACAGCATGATTCTTGATGAGGGGATCATTGCACGCCCTAAGGGATAGAGGCAAGGGATAACTTGGTTGGGGTATGTACTACCCATTGTGGGCATTGTTTGTTGTAGTTGTTTCAGCGTTTGAGTGGTAATGCCTTCATGTGCTTGGTTGTGCACCATCGAGGTCCTAGTTAACTAGTCGTCAAGGCCATTGTGTCAGGATGGGGATGTTGTCCCTTAGCTTGCAGGCGAGGTCATGTTGTGTCGGGCGGGTAGTCATTTCTCCTTCTTGTTTTACACATGTTTTGCCCAGTTTCTCTTGTGCTAGTGCATGGAGTCTTATTTGTCAGTGGCTTGTTCTGCGAGCATGGCGCTCTCCATCAGATGTTTTGTTTAGTTGTAATCGTTGTTGTCATCCCGTTAAAAAAAAAAAAAATTGCACTTTCTGCTTCGCTTGTAGTCGTAACGATTGGGGTCCTTACATATGGTATCAGAGCAGGTTCAACCCTATGACTCTGGATCACCAGGCTTTCCACTGTAGTAAACCTGTGAGTATTAACCCTTGCGTTAATTAAAAACCTTAACGTGTCCTTGTGGTGATCTCATTTAGAGGACGCCTCAGAGGTTCGCAACGTGGTGTCATGGAAGGAGGTGCGACACCTCCATAAGTTCCCGCACCCTCAGAGTCGAAACCCTAAGGGGAGGAATAAGTCCTTGGGCTGGATTCGCTTGTTGTAATGGATGATGATGGTCTGACAAGGCCCTTCCAGGTATTGTCAAAGGGCCTTGATTCATCATCGGTACTGAGATAAGGCCAGGGCACCTGTACCCCTTAGGGTCCACAACACGCCCTAGCTAGTACCGTTAGCATCCACAGAGAACTCGAGAGAGTTGAGTTCTAGTGTCCACAAGTGTGACGGATGGCGGTGTTGTCGAGGCACAGTTACAGAGCAAGGCATTGAGCTTCACGCTTTGTGTTTACGATCTCCAGCATGAAGGTCCACATGGTGGTATTTCAACTGAAGGGGAGCGCTCTTCTATGGAGGAAGACGCTCCTACCACTTTTGAACATGGTCGTCGACGACGTTTCATGGGAACTGTTCGAGGAACAGTTACAGGAGAGGTATCTTTCTAAGGAATTCATTGAGCGTCAGCTCAACGAGTTTGATGCCTTACGACAAGGCAGCCACACGGTGCTCGAGTACGAGGCTCGTTTTCTAGCTTCTTCAGTATGCTCCACACCGAATTACCCAGAAACTTAAGGTCAAGAAGTTTGAGTTTGGCCTTATTCTTAGAATTCATCTTCTACTTCGGGTACTAGGAATATTGGACCGAAGAAAGTGTGTTGGATTGTAGGGAGCCACATTACCAGTATTATTGCCCAGAGGAAAGGGTCAAACCCTCTGGATAAACTAGACCCACTACCATGGGAGTTTGGGCAAGGCCCATCGGATTCATGCAGTGGTGAATAAATGCCAAGCAGAGCACCATTTGACTGTGCTCGAGACATCAGGTACCGTCGCTGACCAGACCCTTAGTATTTTGATAGATCTTGGTGCTATCGAGAGTTTCATTTCTGGTGCAGCACTAAAAAGGATTAAGGTAAAGGCAGTCGAACAGGATGAGTTTAGCTTTGTAGAGATGGCTTCAGGATCCAAACAAAAGGTTGGAGGAAATATTACGGGCTGTACCCTTAACCTGGGAGAGTTTGTCATTAGGGCCAACCTGTACGTCACGATCTTAGGATCTTATGATGTCGTGATCGGTATGGGCTGGTTGGAATCGCATGAGGCGATACTCAACTATAAGACGAAACGATTGAGCTTGGTTGATGACGAGGGATAGAGACGTGTGATTGTAGGTTGGAACTAGGGATTTTCCCTGAGGTTTATCTCTTCCTTGTAGTTACAGAAGAGCATGTGCAAGGGATATAATATTTATGTGATCCTTGCGTTGAATGAAAAAGGAGTAGCGGAAGGTCTAGAACACCTACCGTTGGTGAGAGAGTTTGTAGACGTCTTTCCGGAGGAGTTACCTGGGATGCCGCCAGAGAGGGAATTGGAGTTTACCATAGACCTAAAACTGGGGACTTGACCAATAGTGAGAACGCCTTATTGTATGTCAACCCCGGAGTTACAAGAGTTGAGAATGCAGCTGAAGGAGTTGTTGGACTTGGGACACATACATCCCAGTGTGTCATCGTGGGGTATGCCTATTATTTTCATACGAAAGAAGGATGGATCGTGGAGACTCTGCATTGACTATCGTCAATTGAACAAGGCAACGATCAAGAATCAATATCCAATGCCAAGGACTGATGATTTGTTCGATCATATGAAGGGTGCGACGATTTTTTCCAAGATCAATTTACGATCAGGGTATCACCAGTGGCGGATCAAGGAGGATGACATCCCTAAGACCGCCTTTGAGATGAGGTTTGGACATCACGAGTTTATTTTTTTACCGTCTAGACTAACAAATGCCCCAGGGGTATTTATGAGTTTGATGAACGGGGGTTTCGCGAGTACTTGGACAATTTCATCCAAGTATTCATTGACAATATTTTTATATACTCTCGAATGATGGAAGAGCATGATGAGCGCTTGTGCTTGGTACTACAGTGTTTGCGAGAGAACAAATTGTATGGGAAACTGTATAAATGTTCATTTTATCAATCGAAGATTCACTACTTAGGGCATGTCATCTCCGGCGAAGGTATCGCAGTGGATCCAGCAAAGGTCAAGGCTATTGTGGAATGGCCTACGCCGACGAATGTACCGGAAGTGCGTAGCTTCATGGGTTTAGAAGGATACTATCGACGATTCGTCGAGATATTTTCGAAGATAGAAAATCCGATTACAGAATTGCAGAAGAGGAACAAGAAGTTGGTTTGGACTGAGAAATGCGCAGAGGAATTTCGGAGGCTCAAGGAGTTGTTGACAACGACACCGATACTAAAGGTCCCTGACATGGACGTGGACTTCTTGGTATGCATTGACACATCCAAGGAAGGCTTAGGCGGATTCTTGATGCAAGACAGTCGATTTATTGCCTACATCTCGAGGAAACTGAGAAGACATGAGGAGAACCATGCGACGCACGATTTGGAGTTGTTAGCCATTGTATATTCCTTGAAGGATTGGAGACACTACGTTGTTGGATGAAAATTTGAACTAAATATGGACCACTATGGACTACATCACATCTTTACTCAAAGCAACCTGAACGCGCGACAACGACGTTGCTCAGAATTTCTTAGCAAGTACGACTTCGAGATTACTGACATAAAAGGAACAGTGAACCCGGTGGCCAATGCATTGAGTCGGAGACCACGCATCTTTTTAGTGTTACCTCTTTAGACAAACTACATGAAAATATTCTAACCTTACAACGCGAAGATGATTGGTACAAAGAGGTCGACAATTTTATCGGACAAAACCCAATGATGGTACCAAGATTTGAAGGATTTACGTTGGACAACAATGGACTACTGAGATTTAAAATTCAAATTTATGTACCACCGAACGACGAGTTGAGGAGTTTGATCTGAAACGAGGATCACATAGCAGTGTACATGGCTCACCCGGGAGTCATGAAGATAAGGGCAGACCTTAAACCCTTATTCTTCGAGAAAGGAATGAAGGCAGACATAGTCAGCTATGTGGCCAAATGTCTAGAATGTCAGCAGGTAAAGGCTTAACATAGACATTCAGCAGGATTACTATAGCCACACGCTATTCCGGAATCGAAATGGGAGGTTATTTCGATGGATTTCAATGTTGGATTGCCACTGATGGCAAGGAGACACGAATCGATTTGTCGACACTTTGACGAAGAGTGCTCATTTTGTTCTTGTGTGTACGACGTATTAAGCACCTGACATAGCTAGATTTTTCATAAGTGAGATTGGGAGGTTGCATGGCATAGCTAAGAGGCTTATATCCGATCGAGGATCGATGTTTACTAGACGATTTTGGACTAGTTTCCAAGAGGCCTTGGGAACCCGACTTAACTTTAGTATTGTTTATCACCCAGAGACTGACAGGCAGACTGAATGAATGAACCAGACCTTGGAAGACATGTTGCACATGTACGTGATCGACCAACAAAAGTGTTGGGAAAAATTCTTTCCACTGGTAGAATTTGCTTATAACAACAGTTACCAAAGCGCCATTAAGATAGCACCTTTCAAGTTTCTTTATGGGAGATCGTGTCAGACGCCTTTGAGTTGGGATCAGCTTGAGGATAGGGTCCTGGTGGGACCGGAAACGATCCAAGAATTGGAATATTAAATGAAAAATATAAGACAAAGGATCAAGGAAGCGTAGGATCCGTAGAAGAGTTATGTCGATGCGCGTCATGTCGATCGTAGTTACGATGTGGCGATCGAGTATTCTTGCAGCTGAAACCACATAAGAGTTCGATCAAGTTTAGAAAAGGGGCTAAACTATCTCCTAGGTTCGTGGTAACCTACAAGATTGTGGAAAGGAGAGGCTCGTGGCCTATTGACTAGCCTTGTCGATTCTTTAGGCGTATGCATGATGTCTTTCACATCTATGTTTAAGACATTATGATTAGTGATCCTACACATGTTTTGACTTGAGCACCTTGCGGGTGTCGGATGAGGGTGCGCTCACAGTTGAGTCGATCCGCATCCTAGATCATCTCATTTCACATCTACTGTGTCGAATAGTAGATGAGGTCAAGGTCTAGTGGAACAACTATAGTCCGCACCCAGCGACCTCGGAGGACGCATATGATATGTGCCAACAGTTTCCATTTTTGTTAGATAGATAGACTTATGATACTGTGATACACATCATTTCGGCACTTATATACTGTGAAACTTCGGGACAAATTTTAGACCAAGAGGGGGTGTATGTAACATCCCTCTCTTGTAGACACTGCGCGAACTTATTCCTTGAGGACACTTTCTTGCAAGCGATCCGAATTATTATACTAATGGTCATTGATTATGATTATGAGGCATTATGGATGTGATTATATGTTAGTTTTTTGTATTGACTTAGACAAGTGCTATTGACTCGGTTCTCCTGAGTGTGCAGGATTTTGGACCTTGAGGATGCAGAGGCATCGATGAAACCCTTGGACTCTGAATCGAGTCAGGGAGTGGACTATTGGGGTTTGATTGTTCTATATATGACTTATGTGCATCTGATTAGATGTTATGATTATGGATGTTATTCTTACATGATTGTTGATGATGCAGGTTGATGATAGCTTGCAGACCAGACTCACATGTGGAGTATAGGGGTCACGCAGGACTACCAGAGACATTGAGGGAGAGGTGTGGACAACAACCCTACCACAACCTACTAGCACTCTCGTTGTGGCTTGAACTGTAGGTTAAAAACTACCTAGCTCGAGAAGACCCACGATGTCGTGAGGGAAGACTGCGACAAACGCTCACGATGATTCTAAGGGGCGCGCAATAAGGCAGAGGCCCTTAGTCTCCCACAAGATCACCTGACGGAGTATTGACTTCCAGGGTTTTTTATGTCTACCAAGTCAGTCAAGAGGCGAGTGGCACCCTTGGAGCATGTGATGTGTCCTGAAGGGCATGTCGTGCAAGAAAAATGGAATGAGGCGAGTGGCGCCCTTGGAGCACGTAGTGCGTCCTAAAGGGCACATCGCGCAAGAGAAACAGAAGGAGACGAGTGGCACCCTTGGAGCACCTAGTGCGTCCTAAAGGGCACGTCACGTTGTTAACTAATAAGTGAATAAACCTAGATGGCCTTAGAACGAATATTGTGATAAGAAATATTTAAAAAGAAATTTCCTTAATAAAATGTCGCCCAGCCTCGATAATTAAAATCTAGGTCTAAAGTAATACTTGTGGTAAAAATAAAAATAGTAATAATCATCTTTAAACATGTGACAAAAAGGGGGTAAGAAACTTGATTAAATTATTAAAATCAAATTATTGAGGGATTAAAAATTTAAAAGGGAAATGATTGTTTTGTTACACATGCTAATTAAAATTTATTAATTAAAAAAAAAAAAAATGGGGAAAAAGGATAATTTTCTACACTTACTAATTTGAGTTTTAAATGAAAAGGGAATGAGGGAAATTTAAAAGAATTAGGAAACTAGGAAAAAGCGGGAAACATAAGGAAAAAGAAGAAAGACTAACTTAGTAAGGTATTTTGCATTTAAGAACTTTCTAAATTGAAATCAACTCGTTAATTAGTAAGGGGGTAAGTCATTAAAATGTGTAAGGGAATATGGGGACATCTAGGAGAGATTCTAGGAATGCTTTTAGGTGGGTGAGGGAAATAGGAGTAATTAATTAATTAATGAAATTAATTTATGGTGCAATGAAGGGGATGGGTGACACATGTACGGGGAGGATTTTTATGAATTAAATTATTGAACATTAAATTAAATGGGATTTTGGGAAAGTAAATGACCTAGAAACTCTATATAAAGGAGGGAGGAGAAGGAGGATGGATCTCTTGGTCATGCCTAACGTTACGGTGCAGAATTTTAGACTTGACTGACTTAGCTTGTGGGAGTTGGGATTCCCATCTCAGTGATGAGTGGTAGCTCGGCCTTGCGAGGCGAGTGTTGGGTAGGTGTTATATTCTTTGCATGTCTGTGTCTGGGTGCGTCAGATATGACAACTGCATCTAACGATCCCTCTAATAGGTCACTGTGTGTCGTGTGTGTCGGGCGCTTTCCTAGGGGGGTCCCAAGAGGGGGGCAAGTATGCCCCCCCCTGGTTACGCGTAGTGTTCGACAACGAGCGGTAGCCCGGGGCCGACGAGGTTCGGGGCAGCACCCCGAAATTTTTTTGGGGGCGGATTTTTCTATTTTTAGCGGTTTTGTAAATTAATCCTGAATTAAGGGATTAGGGTTTTGGTATCTAAGAAATACCTAAAAAAATTATATATATATTGTATAGTGAATGGTGAAATTCGATACAATGAATATAAGAAAGGTTTTCCTGGTTGAGGGTTTCCGGTATAAATCTTTGTGTACTATGTGAATGAGCCATTGATTAAATTTTGTTTTGCTTAAGAATCTATATGCATTGCTTTACTTCACAGGTTTAAAACTTACAGCGAGTTGGGAGCTAGTTGATCTATGGTTCAATGTGTGTGGCCCCTTTACGGCTCTGGGGGCTAAGGGGGAAGAAGAGTACCCCTAGCGTTGGCTGGGAGATACCGGTGAAGTCTCATCGGTGAGCAAGCAGGAGTTTCATGGAGCACGCGGGACAACGACTCAAAGCAGACAACTTGGAATATGGTATGCTCACTTTTATTCTGCATGGTAGATTATTATTATACCTTATGCTTGCATTTCTGTACTTTTAACTGGGTAAAGAAAATGTTTGACTTAGCATTTTAATTGAGAACTTAATTTCCCCATAGCCTTAAGCTCGATGCTTGACTTGATTCCCTTGGCATTCAATCCTTGATGTTTTGACTGTCCGGTTGTTTGATTGATTTTTATGAAGAGTTTATGCCTAGTCTTTGTCCTCGTCCCTAGTTCGTTAGTCCACGCCTGAGTAGTCGGCCAGGAGCCGAATCGACGGTCGTCACTTCGGTGCATAGTGACCCATGGATTCTAATGCCCTTCTTTTCTGTGCATGGATGATGAATGAAGGATGTTTCTACCCAACCATCTTCCCCTGTTGATTGATCTAGGTTGATTGACTGTCTTGCGCTTTCTTGCCTTTGGCCACCTTTGTGTTTTGTTCATCTTCGATCGCTGCAATTTTAATGACCTCGTTTCTTATTATTTGGACTGTGTTTTAATCTTTTATTAATGTGTTATGGTCGAATGTTATTACTCCTACTACTGCGTTGTTCCCCTGTGTTTTACCTATGTCTTGATGGACGAATTTATTTTATCTTTTTACTCCGAAATTTTATTCCTCACCACTGGCGAATTTCGCTCTGCAATTTCACACATTGACTGTAAAAAAAAATTCCTCTACAATCTCATTATGTTTTAAGGAAAATTCACCATTTGCTTGGACATCGTTTTTCTTTACTGTTGTGCCGGCGTTTTTATCAACCACGGATTCACCAAGATTTCTCCACTAATTACTGTGCCCTGTTATTTTTTTTTTAAAAGAACCCACAAACTGCCAGCGAATTCCATTATGGTACCCTGCACTTCTTTTGCATTTTCATGATAGCGAGCTATGTTATTTGTGTTAACATTAACATTGATTCTCCTCTGCAAATGATTTCTTTCGTTGGCAAATTCTACTTGGCGTTTTTTTCTCCATGAAATGTTATCTGAGATGCATCAAATAAATTCGATAGGTTCCTTCCACATCGAAGTTACCCTTTTTCTTTCCTGTGTTTTGATTCCCCCTCACTGCGTTCTGATTGCACCTTATACTTGCGATTCTTGTGACCACGATTTACCCAGGAGCCATAAAAAATTGTTGTATCTTTTGATATTTGACTGACAACGAAATTCTAGACAGAATTTATCACCAATCCGTCAACGAATACAACTATGATAAGACATCGTTTGCCCCGTTTTATGGACCATGAATTGTGTTGGACCAGTAAATCTGTGCCTGGGCATGCATTTTTTTTGGTCTCTAGGCATTCTTCGTGCTAAACCTAGCGATTCCATGCCTGGGGGGTTTCGTTCTTAATGTCTGGGCATTTTTGTTTCAAGTCCAGGCGTTTGTATTGATTAATAGAGTGGTTTTTATTTTCCTAACATTCACCTTACCCAGCGACCTCGTGGCACATTGCCCAACCAGACTTTAACCACGAAATTGATTGATACCTGTGTTTTCCTTAAACCCCTCTGCTTAATTGTGTTTTTCCTCCCCAACGAAATGCGTGTTTAAATTCATGTGTTTGGTTAGTCAATTAATATTGTGGTTGTTGACAGCGATTTGGTGGACCGATAAATTTTATTTCTCGCAGTGATATATTATGGCCAAATTTTAGCTCTAAACAATGTATGACATTATGGTTAAATGTATTATTGGTGTTTGAAATTTCGGCGTTTTTAATTTCTCACCATCTAATTATATGTAAGATCTGCCTTAATAAATGTTGTCAGCATAATTGTGTTTGTAATTACTCTTGACGTTGCTAGCATCTTTATATCTTGGACAACATGTGTATTTTTACATAGATAGCATCTTTATACCTTTAATTATATAGACATCATTATACCTTTAGACAATGGATTATGTTATGACGATTATGTTATGAGATACAGCTTATACCAACGAACCATTTTGCTTAATGATGATTATGTTATGAGATACAGATTATACCAACGAACTATTTTTCTTAATGACGATTATGTTATGAGGTACAGATGGAATATCTTGGAACTATCCGCATTAACCTTTAACAATGATACCTTAATATGTTAGCCATTATTCTTTTGCAAATGTTTATGGGTTATATATTGATATGGTTGATATACCACTATCTTGTATTGCTAATTTTATTGGTCATATGTTTACCTTGATCTGTACTTCTTAAATTTTGTGATTTAGTTGTATTAACCATTGTCTTGTATTAACCTTATCAGCGATATTACCACTATCCTTTATTGCTAGATTTCTTTCAAAAATTCATGTACCTTAATAATTGTATTCAAGGTGCGCATATTGTTTGTGTTGTGCAAGGAAATTGTTGTGTTGCTTGAGTGTCCAAGTCGTCTGGCAAACTTGTTGTTGGGTGCTAAGGTTAGTCATCAAGTGCTTAGTTAGTCCTTGATATCCTAGCGCATTGATTTTAGCTGGGGTTGAGGGTCCAGTTACGTTGTTGCACCACAGTTGTTGTCACGCCCATCACCTGGCGACGGCATGATTCCTGATGAGGGGATCATTGCGCGCCCTAAGGGATAGAGGTGAGGGATAACTTGGTTGGGGTTTGTACTACCCATTGTGGGCATTGTACGTTGTAGTTGTTTCGGCGTTTGAGTGGTAATGCCTTCATGCGCTTGCTTGCGCACCATCGAGGTCCTAGTTGACTGGTCGTCGAGGTCGTTGTGTCAGGATGGGGATGTTGTCCCTTAACTTGTATGCGAGGTCATGTTGTGTCAGGCAGGTAGTCGTTTCTCCTTGTTGTTTTACGCATGTTTCGCCCAGTTGCTCTTGTTCTAGTGCGTGGAGTCTTAGTTGTCAGTGGTCTATTCTGCGAATGTGGCGCTCACCGTCAAATGTTTTGTTTAGCTATAATCGTTGTTGTCGTCCCGTTAAAAAAAAAAAAATGTGCTTTTTGCTTTGCTTGTAGTCATAACGATTGGGGTCCTTATATATATATATATTATTGTTTATTATTTTTAATCTATTTTTGTCTTCACATGTATCAAAATCCTGGAATACATACCTCTCTTATTTCTGCTATAACTTTTTCTCGGCTTAACCATTTCTCAAATGAGTTATATGCGGTAGAAGATGAGTTGATACCTACGATCTAAAAAAAAAAATTGATCATTTTAAGACCCTTTTATCCTGCATGAACAAAAGACATTGTAATTTCAAGCATATGTTGACTTTGATAATTTAAAATATATATATAACTAATATTAAAAATTTCCAAAAAATACACGACACAACAAAAGCGGGTTCTCTACATGTATACAAGTTTATGGAATGAAATTCCATTGTTAAGACATGCAACACCTGCACGAACAAAAACATATAACTTATATTTTGTTGGAAAAATAAGATACCACTTTTAGAAAAAATCAAAATTGACCTAGTTATTCACAATGTCTATGAATAAAAGTTGTATATTCGAAAATTTAATTAAATTTCCTATGTTTCATCTTCTTACACCATATTCAAATTCATTGTAAAATTACCTTGAATAATCCCTCCAAGTTAACATATTATTGTTTTTCCAGGTTTACATTGTCACTAACACGTCTTGAGAGACCATCATTAGATTGCACTCACCCTAGTACTTTATTTGCTTTATTTTCTCAATGTGTACTAAAAATTGAGTCCTCGGTCCATCATTGATATGAGTACTCCCTAGGCCTTCACTTGCTCTTCTTCGACTTCTCCTCATCATCTCATCATCAAACAACTTTGTCAATTTGTGTCAACCATGTGAAACCATCACTACATTCTCAATAATATCACATTGGATTTATACATACGAACAAGCTCAATAACATTCCCCTTAAACATAGATTGAGGCATTACAACAATCAATAAATCTCACATACAAAACCTCCAATCAATGACATCCTAAGTGCATAGCATCCCAACAAGACTATTCAACAAAAAAATGAAACATATACTAGGACAACACACAATCAATCAATCAATTAACGAGAATAAACAACATTGTATGGCCATATGCTCAACGATACACATCTTTATGAAGTTATTTGGAACCTCTTCAAACGCTACCATGACAAATCATCAAACCAACACTAATCAACCCTAGTAGTTGACATTAGTCCAAGATTTTGCCTCTTACACCTCTTTTGTGAAGTTCTATAAGCATCACTACCACCATACCAAGAATTTTGACTCTTGTATGAACTCCTATCTCTATGGAAAAGTGTCAATATGGAAAAATTTCATGTCTATATTGAACAAAGAATGCAAAATGTGATCCATGCTCAACCAAAGGTGTACAATGTCCTTACAAATCAATAGAACTATTATTTATCTTCGATTTAGACATACCATCATCACTAGTTGATGTAGGCTATGCTCTCTACTGCTCATTAGAATGACCTTCAGTGACAAACAAAACAACAATGAGTACAAAATAACCTTCCAACAAATCAAAGGTAGCATTAGTCCATCTGGCAATGAACTCTCGCCATATTCAAGCCCTGCTCTAATCAGTTTCATCTCAAGCTCTCGATAGGGATAGAAATACCATGCCCACTATTCCCAATTCCACCATTTATATATCCCATTTAGCACAACAATCAAGACCCAATACCTCTAGTATGTTTCTCAAATTCAAGAAAAACTAGTTCATTAGTAGCCAACAAAGCATAAGAAGAAGCCATGTCATCAATATCATCCTTATTATAAACATAATCACTACTAGGAATATCATTATAAACATAATCACTACTAGGAATATCATAAATGCCATCAAAAACATCTTGAGAAGCATCATCATCAATACATTGTTGAAAAAGACATTTAATGTTTCTTCCAAAGCATGAAATAACTTTAGTTATTACGATACTCATTCATGAGATTTGGACAAACCTCTTCACTAAATTCATCTAGCTCATTCTACAAAATGCCCTTGTAAAGACAAACACATACTTCTTAAAAGAAAAGGTTTCTAACTAACTAAGTACTTCAAATTACCTTCAATACTTCTCAACTTGGTGACTTCTTAAACAAAGCATATTTAAAAACAGTAAATACTTGATCATTATGTCTTTCTCATCCACTCAAAAAAAAAAATGTATATGTAATTTTGAAAGGTTCAACGTTTGGAGTGGACCCATCATCCACAAAAGATTTTCTAAGATCATATTTCTTATTCAATTTATAATACTTATTATCCAATACACCCATGATACTCTAAAATTGACAATATAATGTGCAAGTATTGAATGTGTAAGACGAAAATCCCCACAAAATACTTGTTAAAAATACCCTATGGACTCAACCAACGTCCTCCTCCTAACAAACTTGAATACCCATTTCAATATGCCAAATAAATTATGCTTTTACCTCTAAATTTTTATTCTCTTAAATTCAAACATAATCCCTAATAATCCTTCCAAAAAAATCATCCTCCTTCATTTACAACCAGATAGGAAGCCTTGGTCTCAATTCTACTATTGGTACGCTGGATTGAGCTAGATAAACCTGCCAGCGACCACACGATGGCTTTCCTTTAATCTATTTGAATCCCACCACAGGTCTTCATACACAATTGCGGCTAACCAGCCTTTGAAGTTTGAACCTCTGACCAGACTATGTGGATAGGCTAAAACACCACGCGGATCTTGTAACTTCCCTCAAAATGGAATCGCAACTGGGAATGATTGTGCCATTGTTGTATGTAGCGAATTCTCTCACACGTCCAACCTCAATTCCTGTGTCTTCCGGGGGCTTTGTTGATAATAATAATAATAATAATAATAATCTATTTTTAAGGTCACGGCCAAGCCAGCACACCAAATTGGTGTATGAGACCCCCTTGTTTGTGGGACAAGGGACCCTCTCCGCCCAGCGATTTGACTAGTAAAGTCTAAGAAGGTATACATACCCTATCCCCCTCTGGATGTTATTGTTATAAATTTAAAGATAAAGAAGACAAAAATTTATGACCGTGAAATTTGCATATAATAACATAAAAAAAAAAATTGACACTTATGAATTTATGAATTTACATTAAATGTAAAATGACAAGCATGAAAAACAAATAACTATCATCAAATTTTCACTCTACAAATATCATCAAATTTAAAATTCCAAACCTGCTCCTAAATCACTCACTCATAAGTAAAATTGTTGTAGCTACATCAAAACCACTATCCTATCCAATGACAAATCAAATAATGCCACACATAACATAATTGTAGTCTCATAATTGTTGCTTTGATATTATACTTAGTTTTCAATATGATAAAATGATAGTGTGAAGAAACATTTTTAAACAATTAAAAAAATTAAGGAATGCAATACATTGTGTAATATATTTGAGATAGTGTTAGAATTTAAAAACAATTAAATTTAAATTTTTAAAATTCTATAAGATACATTATAATAATCATTAAAATAATTAATTATAAATTTTTTAAAAAATACAAAAATCTAAATTTATATTATTTATTCACATCTTCTCTAATTTGAGAGAATTTATACCATATTTTTTTAAATGATAACTTACTGTAACAAACATTATAACTACAAAACTTGAAAATATCACATCCACATTAATATGAAGTTATGTATATTCCTCTGCCTAGTTATAATGATCTTTACCATGGAGATTTTTCAATTCATTTCTCTTCCTTTGTAAATTCAAAACCTAATTTTCCCTCAAATTAAGTGTTGTCTTAATAGATTCAAATAAATTCAACTATGTAGAACAACCCTTCCGTTATTTTTGAATATGTTTTGTTAATGGATATGGTTTAAGTTTCAATTGAATATGTTTTTTACTTCATTAAGGTACTTATGCTAGCACTCACTAAAACTTTCTAGTTTAGATGTTTGTTTATCACAATTTATAAATTAAATTTATGTTAAGAAAATAAAAGTTTGCAAATTATTATAACATCCTTTTTTAACGTTTTTTTAAATTAAACTTTCTACAATATTTAATGTTTAATGTTTAATGTTTAAAGAGACAATCAAATTTAAATTAAAATATATAAAATATTACTCTACAATTAAAAAATAACATTAAATATGATTTTCAATCTATATCATAAAAAGTACATAGAAATCCAATTGCATATGATAAATACGTTTAACATTAAATAGGATTCTCAATTTATATCACAAAAAGTACATATAAATCCAATTACATATCCTAAATATGTTTAATTATTTTATTTTTTATTCATTTAAACATTTAAGAAAGTTTAAAATTCAAGCTTACAATTTCGAAGGGAAAGTAATTTCCATAGTGTTGTAAATCATAGTATTTTAAATATTAATATAAAGCTTATATATATATCATGTGTTTCTTCCTAATAGTTTACAAGTTCAAATCCTTATTATTATTATTATATATATTGATATTTTTTATTATTAATCCCTATCAATACATTAATAGTAATGAGTTTGAGGTCATTTATAGTGGACTAAAATGTTTGACCATAAATTTAAACAATTTTATAAAGTTAAACATTGTTATGATTAAAAAAAAAAATGTTTTTCCTTAATTACTATTGGTGAATAAATTTAACTCGTTATTGCAGAGCGTAGCATTTAAGCGGTCATTTAATATCATTCATTCTCAGTTTAAAATTCAGGTCTTGGGGGCTCACTCGCAAGCTTTGTTGTTTTTCTTATTTATGATTAGGTTGAAGCTTGGTTGTCTTCTCATTTTTCCATGTTTAACATTAATTCCACAAGTAATTGACTGTGTACCATCGTACTGAGCACTTAGGTCTGTGCCCACTTTTTTAACCTTCTTTCCCACCAACGTAGCCTTCTCCGCCTACATATGTGGTGTAAAATCATGACATTTAACTTATTTTTTAATCAGGTTGGAAGTCCAATTGGACCATTTGAGTTATTAAGAAAATCTAAAAATATCAAAATTTGATAATTGATGTAATAAAAAATTAATTATCAAATAAAAATTTGTAAAAAACATTGACAACATATCAAACAAGTTAAGCAAAGTTGTTTATATCGTCTCTTCAGTGGAATTCAATGTGAAGGAAGTTCAAGTTAATTCTGAAACTATATGTAGTCACAATAAAGAAGAATGTGGTCAATAATTATAGGGTGCTAGCTATCATCTCCATTTCCAAATCTACTTGGCAGGGACTAGTCGCTATGCAGCCCTTCTTTAAATATGCATCCAACATCTTGTACTACTAAACATAAGATAGTTATTTCTACTTCCAATACTATATTGCATTAATTGTTAGGATTAGACACTTAATAGTTGGTTAAATTCAATTTGGTTTAAAATGTCTTTAGGCAAAAGAATGTTTCTTTAGTATGCAATGGTAGTTATATAATCAGATGGTCGCGATATGTTCTAAACATAGAGTGATTTGATGGCTCATATTCTCCTCGACCTTAACGACCATATTGATCAATGGTTTAATACCCAATTGGTACATGATATTTATTTAAAGAGCATGGTGAGTCATTTGTTGATCATCAATTGTGAGAAACTCTCTTGTAAAATATTTCTCTTTTGCATTAATATATTGCCTCAAGTGACCACGTTGGCTAGGGCCATGGACTATTTCCTTCTGTAAATATTTTAACCATGAAAAAACAACAGTGTATTGATCTTTGATCTGCTTGTGTGATTGGCTATTGAATGTTTTCATCCTCTATGGGAATACCACGTTTTGTTGAACATATTATCAAAGTCCATTTGAAAGCCCGCTCCTGTTGTTGATCGATATCTTGAGCCTGTGTTGTTGCATTTATGGGTTCTTCCATTTTTGTGCATTTTTGGGCTGAAAATATTTTTCCATTGCATCTGGAGTATCACTTTTAGTTGGAAATGTTTTTTTCTTTTCACTCAAGAATGTTTTTCTTTACCCAAAATACGACCACTTTTGTCAAAACTGAAGGTATAAACTTAGAATACACCCTTTTTTTTAATTACAAAATTAATATTTTGGTTTTCTATTTTTATTCTCAGTTTTATACTATTTACATCTATGTATGTTATTTTCCATGGCATCTCGACAAATCAAAACAGAGCAGAAAAATATGTTTTTTTTTTTTTTTTGGTTGTATGTGTTGAAATTATTAATACAACTGAGAGGGGGGGTGAATCAGTTGTATGTGAGCTTAAACAATATTAAGTCTGTTAAAACATTATTAAATTTCCTCATGTGGTCATCAACAATATACAACATATGGACAGTAAAGGTAAAGAACAACAGTCACACATAAAGTATACACAGAGACAGATTTTTCACGAGGAAACCCATAAAGGGAGAAAACCTCTTCTTCTTCGAAAT
>ML788500.1:1401656-1413146 GCA_009831015.1 Picea engelmannii
CAGGCTCCAACCTGTATAACAGAGAACACTTGTTCTCCCTAGCACCACCCTGCCACCCTGGTTTCTCTGGCTGCAACCAGATGGAAGCTACAACTCCCTGTGTTCAAGAACCCACTTGAACCTCTGAGGACAACAGTCCTCCCAAGCACCTCCCAACCACCCTGGAATATAAATGACTAAATAAACATTCAAGTTTACAAATAAATCAGTTCTTACCAATCTTTCTTTTGTTCTGTAAATCTGGTCTTCTGCACACTGTTATGTTGCTCTTCTCTTTCTCTATCTGTTCAGCAGGTATGCTCTGCATCAACTCGTGCTCTCATGCTGCTCTTCTTCAACTCGTTTTGTTATTTTACTCTGCATTCCATCTCACCCTTCACATATGCTCAATCTCCTGTTGCGCATCCTCTTCTTCTCTATTCTTACAGTTTCATTCTTTTTCACTTACAAAACGACCAACCCGACACAGTCTGTTTCATCTTCTCTTATACACACAAACACAACGGTTCAACTTCCCAACTCCTTAGGCAAAAAGACGACAACTGTCTAAGCAACTGAAACGCCAACTGATTGGCAATCATGAGTCCATTTCACTAACGGGTTTGTAACTGAAAAGTTAATCTATGAGAAAGAACAGTAACCCTCCGATTACATTCAAGTTTTATCCGCACCGTTGGATGACCTTTATTATTCTTTCCTTTTTAAATCGGATTTCGGCATTTCGGCATTCCTGTGCCCAAGTGTCTCGACACTTCATGTCGCGATCTCCGAAACTCCGAAATGGAGCTTATCTGGACTAACTCCTTCTCTTCACGTGACCAAGGGTTGTGACCACAGCCTTATGCATAAAGCGCTTTCACGATTTCGCATATCGCAAATTCGTAATTCAAGTTGCTTTGTTTCTTTTGTCTCTCCATATTGTGATTCGCGAAACTCTGACACGGAGTTGAACCAACGGTCCAGATATGAACTTGTTTCAACAGCTACGATTGGATCGCGATATCGCATATCGCGAAATCGGGATTCTTGTTGCATTTGTTTCTTTTCCTCTTGATATCGTGATTCGCGAAACTCCGACACGAGCTATAATCAACGGTCTATATTCATTCTCGATTCAATGGCTGCGATTGAATCGCGATATCGTATATTGCAAAATCGGGATTCTTGTTTCATTTGTTTCTTTTCCTTTTGAATTCGCGATTTCGCGAAACTCCGATAAGGATTTGGATCAACGGTCCAGATATGATCTTGACTCAACGGCTGCGATTGAATCGCCATATCGCATATCGTGATTTCGGCATTCTTGTTGTCAAGTGTTTTTGTCACTTCAAAGTCTCGATTCACGAAACTCCAATAAGGAGTTAAATCAACGGTCTAGATCTGATCTCTATTCAGCGGTCGCGATTAAATCGCGATTTCGGCATTCTTGTTGTCAAGTGTTTTTGTCACTTCAAGGTCCCGATCCTCGATACTCCATGAAGAAAATCAACGGTCCAGATCACTTCTTAACTTAACGGCTGCGATTAAATCGCGATTTCGGCATTCTTGTTGTCAAGTGTTTTTGTCACTTCAAGGTCCCGATCCCCGATACTCCATGAAGAAAATCAACGGTCCCGATCCCCGATACTCCATGAAGAAAATCAACGGTCCAGATCAAAGCTTGATCTGACGGCTCAAATTTCATTGCGATTTTTCATATTGCGATTACGCCCTCTTCTCCTTGCTCTTTAAAGACCATGCAGGTTCTCCTCGATCCAACAGTGGTCGGACCCTGCGCTCGGATCTGACGGCTGAGATCTGTCTCCCTCTTCAACGATCAGAGATTCTTCTTTTCAAGAGATTCTTCTCAAACTTTCGCTCATTCACTGCTTTCGATCATTCGGTGCCTTCGATCATTCACTGCTTTCGATCATTCACCTCTCTGAACTTATCTTCTGTTTTCCTGTCGATTACAAACTTGTTGTTCTCATGTCATCTTCATTGTTGCCATCAATGACAAGCATTCGTTGTCTGTTAACTGTCTGT
Source organism: Picea engelmannii (assembly GCA_009831015.1). Lineage (NCBI taxonomy): Eukaryota > Viridiplantae > Streptophyta > Pinopsida > Pinales > Pinaceae > Picea > Picea engelmannii. The sequence goes on from ML788500.1 coordinate 1,403,682, forward strand.
TAAATATTTGCCAACAATTCTCTGTACATTCTTTCTGTACTTATGCCATTCGCTCTTCCTGTACTTATGCCATTCGTTGTCTGGTAAATATTTGCCAACAGTATGCTCTTTGCTTTGCACTTTATATGAACCCAGCAAATCAGAAACAGCGAGAAAAATCACATTTTCCAATTAATCTAACCGATATCTAACCTCATTATTATTGAGATTCGGAAGAAAAAAAAAATCATTTGTTTTGTGTGTGAGCGCATTGAAATTTTTTGCAGGCAAAAATAAGGGCTTTTTGGGTAAGCACACCCTTCGAGACAAAGAATAACAAAAAAAAATCCCCTCCTCCTCCATCAAAATTGCTATATATTGGATATTAACTCAATTGATTGAAAGTTACTTTATTTATAAGAGGTATTGAGTTCAAGTCTTTCTTTTTTAAGTTATTTTTGAAAATTTTCATGCAATATTGAGTTATTTCATAATCTTATTGTAAAGTGTATTTCACTTAAGTTATAAAAGTGAATCACTATAAAATAAATTTAATATTTTTTAAAAGTTATTTTTTCCTTGCAACTTTAAGTTATAAAGTATATTCATTGTAAAAGTGATTCTCGCTTATTTTATAAAAGTGGGATACTTAACAAGCAACTTATTTGTAAAAGTAAACTTATAGGAAAAATTAGGCAAGGAAAGGAAAAACAATTTAGTCAACCCCTTATTGTGCATCCATTACCACGTGGGCCAACTTCTACCAAGCACATGGAACCTTGGTTACCATTTATGCATTTCTTTAAAAGGGCATAACTTTCACATTCGAAGTCCATTTTAGTACCATTTTTTTAAACAACCTATTTTTCTAGAGCTCGTCATCCAAACAATCAATTTTAACTTTTGAATCCATATTATCTATGTATTTTAATATGGTTTCTTCAAATGATATTTTTCTTTCCAGTACCAACCACTTCTCATGGAAATCTCATATGGAGGATGTATTAAGAAATAAATGATTGTGTCGTATTACTTTGAAAATGGAACAAGCTCCCACTAATGTCGAGAAAAAACCAAATTGGATAGTAAAAATGACGAAGCACGTGGATTAATCAAAATGCCCATCTCTTATGATTTACAGATTCACCTTCAAGAAATTGATGAACCAAATGAAGCCTAGGTTAAGCTAGAATTTGTATTTCGTAAACGCAATGTAATTCAAACCCACCAAATTGAAAATCAATTAATGACCTTAAGTATCAATGATTTTCCTTGCATTGAAAATTATTCAAGTTCAAAACACTTAAATAGATCTGAAGGATGACCGGTGCATATATGTTATTCTTACTAAGCTTGGTAATGCATATTTTGTCTTTGTATCTACCTTTTATGCCACCAAAGAAGCTCTAGGGGGTGTTTACCAACCTCCCACTCTTAATTATTTTTGTGATAAAGCAAGCATCCAAAAAATAAACACTCTCACAACAAGCAAAACAAGGGTCCCAAACCCTCTCAATCAGCTTCTACTCTTAATGATGACAAAGGAAAAAATCTATAAGTAAGAAGACTGATAGGCATTGCTATTATTGTGGGCGAGCTGGTCATATGGATTCTAAATGTTTTAAAAAAATGGAAGCCTTAGAAGCATTGATGAAGAAACACAACATCAATCTTGATTCGTCTTCTTCTCACGGACATGCATTGTTTGCTTGCAGGTTCTCCTTTAATGCAACATATACTTATTCTTCTTATGATTGGTCTACTGATTCTAGAGAATCTTATCATATGGGTAAGGATATAACCATATTTTAATGTCTTTAATGGATGTAACACCTATTGATTTTTCAATAAGCAAGGTTAAGCTTGAAGTTCATTCCATTTTTAGCATTTCACTTAACCATAACCAATAATGTTGCAGCAACCAAGATCACAAGAAGAAACACCATGCAGAAGAACACAAGAAGTATCCTAGGAAACCCTTCCCAACAAGAGAAGAAACCCTAGCCAAAATTCTTTGCTATATTCTTCAAGAGAAAGACCTTCACCACCAATAAAACCTAGCACACAAGAGGGTGTTCAAACCCTAGAAGACTAGCGCCCAAGAGAGGTGCGCACTTTTCCTAAGAAGGTGTGCTTGCTGAAATTTCCAAACTCACATGAAGGATATGATTCCACAATGGGGAATCTACCTTTACTTATATTAGACTTGAACTATCAACAAAAGTGTATATTGGCACAACAAGGCCGACCTCACTAGCTCACAATATAGTTAATATTAACCAGATTAATTATATTTTACATTAATTATTAATCACATTAAGGTGGGGTCGACCTGTGCCCTTTACATTACAATTAGGGTTACAGGAAGGTTTGACTCTTCGAACAATATAGCAAGGGATCTCATACACCCACTAGTGCTCAGCCACTAGAGGCACATCCTATGGGGATGTCCATATCTTTGGCTCATTGCATTACACAGAAGAACCACTTCTTCACTAATGCTTGTAACATCCCGCTCTTGCGCACATTGAGCGAACTTATTCTTTGAAGACACTTGCTTGTAAGTGATCCGGATTATTATACCATTGGTCATTTGATTATGATTATGAGATATTATGGATATGATGATATGTTATTTTGGTTGTATTTACATAGACAGGTGCTATTGACTGGGTTCTCCTGAGTGTGCAGGACTTTGGACATTGAGGATGCAGAGGCATCAATGAAACCCCTTAGACTCTGGATCGAGTCAGGGAGTGGACTATTGGGTTTGATTGTTGTTGATATGACATATGTACATATGATTAGATGTTATGATGAATGATTATTATTACTGACATGATTCGTTGATGATGCAGGTTGACGATAGCTTGTCGACCAGACTCACATGTGGAGTAGAGAGGTCATGCAAGACAACCAGAGACTTCAGGGAGAGGTGTGGCAGCAGCCCTGCCACAGCCTACTAGCACTCTCGTCATGGCTCGAACTGTAGGTTAATGATTACCTAGTTCGAGAAGACCCACGATGTCATGAGGGCAGACAGTGGCAGTCTCTCACGATGATTCTAAGGGGCGCGCAATAAGGCAGGGTCCTTATTCCTTAGAGGCCCTTAGTCTCCCACAAAATCACCTGGCGGAGTATTGACTCCAAGGGTTTGGCATCTACCAAAGTCAGTCAAGAGGCGAGTGGCACCCTTGGAGCACGTAGTGCATCCTGAAGGGCACGTCGCGCTAGGAAAACTGAAAGAGGCGAGTGGCACCCTTGGAAGCATGTAGTGTGTCCTGAAGGGCATGTCACGCAAGGAAAACGAAAAGAGGCGAGTGGCACCCTTGGAGCACGTAGTGCGTCCTGAAGAGCATGTTGCGATTTTAACTGGTAAGTGAATAAAATTAGTGGGCCTTAAATTTAATGATGTGATAAGTAAAGTTTAAAAACAGTTTTTTTCCTAATAAAAAAAAATGTTGCCCAACCTAGTGAAATTACAGCCTAGGTCTAAGTAGAACATGTGGTCAAAATATAAAAATAAAAATAAATAAACATGTAACAAGAAGGGGGGGTAAGAAATTCAAACTTATTTATTAAAGTCAAAATATTAATGGAGGATTTTTTTTTTTTAAAGGGCTAATGGTTGTTTTTATCTACACTTGCCAAATTAATTTTTAATTAAAAAGGAAAGAGGGTAACTGGTTGTTTTATCTGCACTTGCTAAATTAATTTTTAGTTAAATAGGAAAAAGGGGGAAACTTAAAAGAAAAAGAAAATTAAGGGAAAAGAGAAACTTAAAGAAAAGGGGAGACTTAAGGAAAAAGTTGAATGTCTAACTTAGTAAGGAATCTAGCCTTTGGGACTTTCTAATTATGAACTCAACTACGAATTAAGTAAGGCGTAAGTCATTTAAGAAGTGTAAGGGAAATTTGGGACACCTAGGAGCATTTTTAGGAATGCTTTAGGTGGGTGAGGGAAATAGGAATATTTAATTAATTAATTAATTAATAAATCTAGTGCAACTAGGGGATGGGTGACGTGTACGGGGGAGGTTTTTCCTAATTAAAATTAATTAAAAAAGAATTTAATGAGATTTTGGGAAACTAATTACTTAAAAACTATATAAAAAGGATGGAGGAGGAGTATGGATATGATCTTTTTGTTTAACATTACGCTGCTCAATTTTTACCTTGACTGAACTTTCTCTTGTGGGAGTTGGGATACCCAACTCGGGTAACGAGTGGTAGCTCGACCTTGCAAGGCGAGCTGGGTGCTAGCATGCTTTGGTATTGTGTGTGTGGTCTCTTTGTCGCTCGGGGGGATTAGGGAGAAGAAGAGTACCCCTAGCGTTGGCTGGGAAGTACCGGTGAGGTCACATCAGTTGGCAAGCGGGAGCTGGACGGAGCGCGCGGGAGACAGCAACTTCGGAGCATTCGCGTTTGGCTAAGGTACGCCTGTTAAAGTTGTTACTTGCATTGAGTTTAATTTACACATGTTACTTTTTTGTGCTCGGTCGAAGATTCCATTGCCATGAGTTTTCTTGAACCTGCTTTCTTGCGGTATTTGTAATCCCCTTGCTCGATGTATTTTGAATTGATTTTCGTGGCGAACCCCACCTCTGATTGCATTGACTTCTCTGTGTTTGTTTTTATTGATTAATGCGAAGAAAATTTGAGTTTTTATCTTTTGTCCCTTATCTCTTTAGTTATTAGTTTGTGCCTGAGCAGTCGTCTAGGAGCCGAATCGACGGTCGTCACTTCGGTGTTTAAAGACTTATAGATTCAAATGCCCTTATTTCCTGTGCATGGATAATAAATGAAGGATAAATTTCGCCCAGTTATCAAACCCTTACTTACCTCTGCGTTTTTATCTTATGATTAATCTCAATTCCTTGCACCTTCTTGTGGATGAGTATCTATGCGTTTGATTGATCCATTGTTGAATGATTAGTCTTGCACCTTCTTGAGTTGAGTATCTTTGTGTTTTTGTTGATTCATCTCTGATCGATTAGACTCTGCGATTTTGTTTGATTATCTCTGCGATTTCTTGGCATATTACCCAGCGCTTGATTGGTAAACCTCTACGATTTTATTGACTAATCCCAGCAATTGTTTGGTATCATCTCTGCGATTTTAATGATGAATCCCAGTGCTTGGTTTGGTATTTGAATATGATTTACCTGTATTCACTGTGATGTAAATATTGATTGCGTTTTTAAAATGTAGTGACTGTTATTGTAATACATAGTGACTGTGATTTTATATACCGTACAACGTTTTTAAAATAAATTGATTACGAATTTACCCCAGCAATGTTACCTGGCAGAGAGTTCATTGATAGAATTTTTATCTCCTTTTTACATGCATTTACCAACTATTTTAATTTTGAGAGATTTCACTTTTCTACACAACGATTTACCTATTTCTTTTACCCATCAATATCCTTACTAGACCGCCTTTACTGTTGGGCAGTGATTTATTCATTAACCACAATTTTATTTCTGGGTGTTTTCTTGGCATATTATATAGAAATTACTCCATGAAATTATGAGCGATTTCACTTTTTCTAAACAGCAATTTACACAATGATTTCTGATTGAGCAATTACTATGATGGGCTATTACTATGATTGAGCGATTCTGGAATTTTGAGAGTTTAGTATTCAATAGTATTCAGTTTGTAACTAATTATATATTGGACATCGAATTAATATATTTTCAAAAATGAATGGACAGCGAATTACTTAACACAACGAATTAATGGACAGTATTATTCAATTAACTTGTGAACTGGGCATCGATTCATTTTATTAGCATTTAAATTTCACTTTTAAAATGTATTTTACACAGTGATTCTGTTGGGCAGCGATTCATTCTTCTTAGTGTTCCAATCCCACCTTAAACGTATTTATTAGACAGCAATTTGTAAGTTGTGTAGTTATATGACAATGAATTGTGTATGGCAGCGATTTTTGTGAATGACAACAAATTGATTATAGCGTTTGTGACTGTGTAACAGCTACGTTTGACTATGTAATTGGTTGGGTGTAATTATTGCATTGTATGTTGTGTATGACAATGATCTCCCTTTTGGTATTAATGATTGACTGACGGCGATATCCTATAGTGAATGGACAGATTTCATTCATTTATTAGACCGCAATGTCATGTGTTAATAGACAGCGATATCCTATAGTGAATGGAAAGTGATTTACCATTTATTATAGACATCGATTTACCATTATTGTTGACAGCAAGATATATATTTAATTCCTTGCTAAATTCTTTTATATTTGTTAATCCTCTATAAAAGATAGCGTTATAATTAATTGTTTAAATCGATATGTTGTTTAAAGGACAGTGAATCATATGGTTTAAAGAACAACAATTTTATTAATAACATAGAGACAACTATTTTATTAATAGCATGTTGATAGCATAGTGATAGCATATTGTATTAATGGCGATTTTATTAATAGCATATTGATAAGTATGTCGACAACGAATTTACTCATAGTCAGATGATAGCATATTGACAGCGATTGATAGCATTTTGATAGTCAGTGATTTGAATAAAGTAATAAATACCAATAAATACAGTAATAACTACATCAATTACAGTAATATCAATATATAGATTATATAGATAGTGATTTTATCTGTGTTCCGTTAAATAGCAAATTCATTATATAGATCTTGTCTGTGTTCCATAGATAGCCATTTTACCATTTTGTCTCTATTCAAAAGATAGCGAATTCACCCTTAGGAAATACTTATATTTGTTTCAGTTTAAGGATAGTGAATTCAGTTTTAGAAGACATGTTTCATATTGTTTCAGTTTAAAAGATAGCGAATTCCTCCTTAGGAAAATAATTATCCAATATCGGAATTGGAAAATAGTTACAATGAACTAATTGTTTTTTATAATAATTATTTTAATGTGTACACATTGATTTGTTGCGCAAGGAAATTTATGTGTTGAATGAATGTTATAGTCATCAAATTCTCTTGTGTCTTGTTGACTTGTCGATTGGGTGCTAGGGTTGGTCTTCATGTGTTTAGACAGCTAATTCAGTCTCCTAGCATGTTGAATTTAACTTGCGTAAAGGGTCTAGAAATGTTATGTTGTGCCATGGTTACTGCCACGCCTATCGCCTTGTGACGGCATGATTCCTGATGAGGGGATCATTGTGTGTCGTAATAGATAGACGTGAATGATAACTTGGTTGGAGTCTTTTTTTTCCTGATGTAGACATATTGTTCATTGTAATGGATGTTGGTACTTGGTATTGTAACGCCTTAAGGCGTTGGGTTTTGCGCGACATAGAGATTCTAGTTCCTGGTTGTCGAAGCCACCCGCAAACAGATGGACAGACCGAGATAGTCAACAAGTGGGTTGAAGGCTATCTCATAAATTATGTAGCAGGGCAGTAGAAAGCGTGGGTCAGAGGGTTACACTTGGGAGAGTACTGCTACAACACCACCCAGCACGTGTCCATAGGCATGACACCATTCAAGGCCTTATACAGCTTGTTATCCCTGATTTTTAGGGATAACCAGGAGATCATGTCTCGAGGCCCACAGGTCCTAGACATGGAGTACCGAGAGCAGGATTGACCTAATCACAGCCCTAGAATCCTTTTCTTCTTCCATCAGTGTTATCTTGTCAGCAGTAGCAGCATCCATCACCATCGGCTTGGTCTTGTATCAGACGAGGTTCTTGCTCCATGAGGTAATTGGTATAGGTATCATGGTATGTGTCACTTTTGATCATTGAAACCTTTAAATATATGCATCTGATTCATTTTATCTCTAACAACTGCTTGGATCTTACATTAGCCCACTTGACCATGCTCTGGAAGATTGACAAGGTATCCTAGCAAGCCTGTGCCCATAGGTCTGGGTTTGCCACTAGGGGAATTTATGAAAAGCAATCATCTGCTCCCATCATAGCACCACTATTTCATCTTATCTCCCGCTCACCTGTCCCATTCCCCTTGTCCGAGCATTGGGTTGACCTGTTTGTAGGATTGCACATTATCTTGTGGGAAGAAGGGTCTAAAGGCCCAGAAGTTAAAAGCAGCTAGTAAAAAATAAAAGCCTAGAAACAAAACCTTGAGATGCTTCGCCCAGGGATCCCCGAGAAGGCAATAAAAAGTCTCTCAGTAAGAAACAAGAAGGACCCGGAAAATATAAACAAGACTTAGTCAAGAGGATAGGGGGTCTCATCACGAGCCAGCCTATTAGGTTCATGGGTACCTAACAGTATGACATTCCCGCCATCTGGTTACCATGTCAGGGCAGTGACCTTTGGTTGCATGGCCAAGGGAAAGGGGGTCTCATCACGAGCCAGCCTTCTCATCTCTGTGAAAGTACTTGTGGGTAACACTGTCAGCTCTGGTCACCATGCCAAGGCAATGTCCTCTGGTTAGCCCTTGAATAAAAATAAAAAGAAGAAGAAAAAGCAAATAAAAGAAAAGAATAAAGGCAAGAATGGGCTTGGAAAATTTTCATTCATGACAGGTACAACTCACCTTCTACAAAGGCACCCATCGATAACATCATGCATCCCTGTCTCTCACTTCACCCACATGTCTGGACATCCCTTAGCCACATCACCTCACTTACATGGCTTGGATGAAACCTTCCTAGAAACTTCACCTTTCTTGTGGATACTAGCCCAATAGGACGTTTTGTCTTTTTCTTCAGTCTTGTATTGTAGGTTTTTGTAATTTCTTTGAGCTATTGACTGATGTATTAGGGTCTTATGCATATGTTTGATAATATTGATGATGAAACGTGATTAACATTGCTATGATCCCGGTGACTGATGAGCCCATAGAGGGCGTAGCCTTTGATGTGCAGGATCATGCCCGACGAACAGGTACCATTTGGACCGGTACACATGGGGAGATGATCAATTCGGACCTCCATGGCGCTGAAGAGCCCACCAGATGGATGTTGAGAACCCATCAGGGGGCAGAGACAAGACAGTGGTTGATTAGGGTCTTGCACCGGAGAAGAAGAGGGCATTCCATCAGAGGCACTTTGGTGGAGCCCGGCCTAGGGGGAATGACCCATTTTCAGTGGAACGTTGGCCTTGGAAGGCTCAGGACGCCCCCATCCTCACCATGACGTCATCCAGCTTCATGGACATTCATGGAGGTAGACTGGGCAGCAGTGGCATGTGTGACATGTTGGAGAGGCCCTTGGGGGGCTAACATTTTGCTCCTGGATGTCTCATCTGCCCTAAAAGGGGCTAGCGCCTCCTTTGAAGGGGCTTTTACCTTTTTTATAGCTCAATTAGGGTTTTAATTTGACAATTTAATGTAAAAAACAGTATTATGGCCTTGTCAGCCTTTTTATGACCTAAAAGTTAATTAAGGTCATTGATACAGTATATATTGAGTTTTAGCCTCATTTTAAACATAACACATCACTCACTCATTAGTGAGGTCTGATTTTAGCGCCCTACTTGGGTAATTTTGTTGGTTTAGTGAGGC
>ML788500.1:1413544-1429028 GCA_009831015.1 Picea engelmannii
GCTATTTCATGGTGATATGTAAGTGTTTTTTTCTGCAAAACTTCTTGATTGAATGGTTGTAGTCTTATATTCTTGCATATGTTTATAATTTGTTGATCAAAAACCCTAGGTGACAAGCACACAAGTAGGTCCTTGTTTCATGTCCCCTAAAAGAGAAATTTTTAGCCATTGAAGAAGGAAGAAAGAGCCTATCCATAGTTACACTCTTATTGCTTCTTCTCCCTGAGCTAGTCGTACTTTCAGAAGTCAAGAAGGAGGAGACGTCCCAGGCCTAGGTTATCTACACATAGGGTCATCCTTCTTCTAGGGTTTAGTGATAGAGCCTTGTTGTAGCAACACTCTCCCTCACTCCACTCTCTTGTCTTGATTTATCTTTCATGCTAGTCATTTTTGCCAAGTTAACCTAAGGAAAGAGGAGAGAGCACGAGGCCTTGCTTTAGCAACACCGAAGTGAGCCTCTCTCCCCTAGGGTTTTGATTCTGAAGCCCTACCATAGCAGCGCTTCAGAACTCTTCCCTCCAGTCCTTTTCCATCCTCCTTCAACCCTTGTGTCCTCTATTAAATTGACTCCATAAGCCCGAAGGCACTGATCTTAGACCTCCAACGTTGAAGTGAAAGTGATCAAACAAACTCTCAAACTTTTTGCTAGATTGAAACCCTAACTAACTACTAACCCTAGAAATGTTGACATCACCCTTGGTTATTTCATCTTGACGCAGCAACGTTTCATTTTATAAGCAATTAAATGGTGTTTAAAGCATTTATTGAATGAGGGATTGATTGGATACATTGATTGCTACATCATCTTGATATTTATTGGTGGAGTGATATTATTTCATTGTTGTATTAACAAACATTGACTTCATCAATATTTATTGTTATAATTGTTTATATATTGATATCAGATAGTCTTATGAAGTACTAACCCATTGAATCATAGCTTGCATATATTGGTTTGTTGTTGCTTTGTTCTGGGCAGGGGTTCTTCTTTGGGGCTTCACTTCATTATTGGTTGTTTGGCCAGGACTATCTGTTTTTGGTGGTGACCTGTGAAGGGGAAACTTTACCTTTGTCCTTTTAACTTTTGCCTTTTCAAAACTCCAGGTTACGGGGGATGTCTCCCCTGAGCCTAACCTCCCTAAAGAGAAAGAACCTCCCCATCGTGGTGGCATTGGGTGGGATAGGTTCATGTTACGCCAGTTTGACCTCCATCTTATAGCCATTTGACCCAGCTACAAATTGTGCGATAACATTTCGGCGTCGTTGTTGGGGAACACTGAGTCAATTCTCCTCAAATGACACATATTTTCGGTAAGCCTTGCCTCAGAGACCTTTTCTTACAAGCTTACCTGGTGACTCCACTAGGGTGTTTTCCCTTATCTTTTGATAGTTTCAAGAAAACTATATGGCGACTCCACTGATGACGAAGCCAACGATGACTTCACAATGGGATCCCAGGAACTACAAGCCTTTAGACATGAGTGACATCCCAGGGTACCCTCAACAAATTCCCTTTGAATACATAAATTTGCTTCCTGGATTCTGCGGTGGTGATAGAGAAAGAGTTGACTATCACATGAGAAATTTCTGGAATTTCTTCCTATCCTACCCGGTCGATGATTATGATGAAGACGTGGTCATGAAACTTTTCTCTGCGACGTTTTCTTACAATGCCAAAGAATGGTATGATAACCGCCCCGAGGCCAGCATCAAGACTATGAAGCAATTTGAGAAAAAAATTCTCGAGAGATGGGGTATCCAGCTGCAAGACGTCCCATTACTATTACAAGAACTCGATCGTATAAAGCAAGCTGAGGACGAAACTGTCGGATACTTCCAAATTAGATTTGAGAACATGCTATATCAGATTCCTGAAAGTCATCATCCCGAGGAGAGATACTTGGTCCATCTCTCTACTAATGCACTTTTGGGGTATCTAAGTTTTCCTCTTAATGAAAGAACCCCAAGGACGCTCGACGAAGCCTATTATATAGTTGCAGTGATTGAGGAGAAGGTCTCCTCGCTTGATATAGGATGCCTCTTTACCTCAAGTATTGTCAATGGAGAGAATTTGTTTACCCTGAGAGCTTCATCATTGATCTCCAAGAAGAAGGGGAGCAAACCGCAGATCGACGATGGATTGTTGAAGAAATAGTTGAGGAGTCGGAGCCCAATAACGAAGTATCAACTTGCCCTCTCCCTCTTGATGAAGTGATCCATAAGCCTTCTCCACCTGCACAACAACAAGACGATAATGTTAGTTTCTTTCCTTTTCGAGATATTGATGATACCTTATTTCATGATTCAAAGAGTGATGGAGAAATGGAATCCCCGAATGAACAGCATTTTCCTTGCTACACCACCAAGGATAAGACAGTAATGCATGCCAAAGAGGCCCAAGTCCTAGAAGCTCCTACACAAGAGAAAACAGTAACTTTCCCTCCTCCGCTGGTTTTTGATGATGTTTTACCTTATGATGAAGGAAATGAGGAGGAGGTGAATGAGTTCTCAAGACCTGCATGTTATGATACAAGTAATGACATAGTTGACAACATTGATGAATTCATACATGTTGGGTGACGTAGGTGGGATATAGTTGGTTATGTTATGGGTCTCGTCTACGACATTGAAAGTCATTTCCAAGTGTTGCATTTGCAATTATCACAACAGATTATTCTTCACCAGTGGCAACAAGGAGATGAGGTTTTTACCCATGCTCTCCAAAGACCCAAGGATGACCTAGTACCTTGTTTTCCTAATGATTTTCGGTCATACCTTGAGGACTTTGATGATTGTTCCTCTGAGCATTTGGATTTATTTTATGAAGATGATTATCAACCACCACTCTGCTCAGATTTTGATACAAATAAGAACATTGTTTGCCTAAAGAAGGTTTCTCATGACTTTTCACTCCAGCCACCTGTTATTACTTCACCATGCTTGTCCATTAAAGGTGTAGTTGGGAAGTATATTTTTTATGTTGAGCTTCCTCTTAGGCAAACCCTAGACTCCAAGGGTCGGTTGGATACTGCAAGTTTGAGTCAGTTATCCCAGTTTTTCAACTTTACCTTGGTAGTTTGTCAGTCGTCTGCTAGATCTTTGTCGATCCCTTCCTTGACTTCAGAGCGTGAGAATGTCCTAGGTAGCCAGTTGGCAGGCCCTTTGAGTCAGTTTTCTGGACTTTGCACTTTTCATGATCCTTTCTTGAAGTGGACTGAATACTTTCCTCGGAGATGGACTTGGCAGGATTTTATCCCTCCCACCTGCCTCCATGAATTAGACTTTGAGATTTCCGATGATATGATATATTTTCTAACTCATGACATTTTTGTGCTTGATTTATCACTATTTTGGTTTATGATGAAGCACAAAGGCAGGTATCGAGGAACGTTGTTGGATTGGCTTCACTGGTTGTTTGACTACACCAAACGTTCCAGCCAACAGGTAAGTACAGGTAAGAAGTTTGCTTTCATCGTCTTACTCATTGATTGTTTTATTTTAGTATATATAGCTATGTGTGTTGGGGTGGCATTACCGCCCCATTTTTGTTACTAATGCCCCTATCGAGGTTGAGCAAGTCTGCAGGGCATGCCAGAGATGTTGAGGTTCTCATGCGCTCTACAGTGAGCACATGTCTCTGAGTTGGAGTCAGATGTTATCCCTGATTTTTAGGGATAACCAGGAGATCATGTCTCGAGGCCCACAGGTCCTAGACATGGAATACCGAGAGCAAGATTGATCTGAGCACGGCCCTGGAGGGCCCATCCTTTTCTTCTTCCATCAACTTTATCTTGTCAGCAGCAGCAGCGTCCATCACCATCGGCTTGGTCTTGTATCAGACAAGGTTCTTGCTCCATGAGGTAATTGGTCCAGGTATCATGGTATGTGTCACTTTTGATCATTGAAACCTTTAAATATATGCATCTGATTCATTTTATCTCTAACAACTGCTTGGATCTTACATTAGCCCACTTGACCATGCTCTGGGAGATTGATAGGGTATCCTAGCAAGCCTGTGCCCATAGGTCTGGGTTTGCCACTGGGGGAATTTCTGAAAAGCCATCGTCCGCTCCCGTCATAGCACCACTATTTCATCTTATCTCCTGCTCACCTGTCCCATTCCCCTTGTCCGGGCATTGGGTTGATCTGTTTGTAGGATTGCACCTTATCTTGTGGGAAGAAGGGGCTAAAGGCCCAAAAGTTAAAAGCAGTTGGTAAAAGATAAAAGCCTAGAAACAAAACCTTGAGATGCTTCGCCCAGGGATCCCCGAGAAGGCAATAAAAAGCCTCTCAGTAAGAAACAAGAGGGACCCGGAAAATATAAACAAGACTTAGTCAAGAGGATAGGGGGTCTCATCACGAGCCAGCGTATTAGGTTCATGGGTACCTAACAGTATGACATTGTCGTCATCTGGTTATCACGCCAGGGCAGTGACCTTTGGTTGCATGGCCAAGGGAAAGGGTGTCTCATCATGAGCCAGCCTTCTCATCTATGTGAAATTACTTGTGGGTAACACTGTCAGCTCTGGTCACCATGTCAAGGCAGTGTCCTCTGGTTAGCCCTTGAATAAAAAGAAAAAGAAAAAGAAAAAGAAAAAGAAAATAAAAGAAAAGAATAAAGGCAAGAACGGGCTTGGAAATATTGCATTCATGACAAGTACAGCTCACCTTCTACAAAGGCACCCACAGATAACATCATGCATCCCTGGCTCTCACTTCACCCACATGTTTGGACATCCCCTAGCCACATCACCTCACTTACATGGCTTAGATGAAACCTTCCTGGAAACTTCCCCTTTCTTGTGGATACTAGCCCAATAGAACGTCTTGTCTTTTTCTCCAGTCTTGTATTGTAGGTTTTTGTAATATCTTTGAGCTATTGACTGACATATTAGGGTCTTATGCATATGTTTGATAATATTGATGATGAAATGTGATTAACATTGCTATGATCCCGGTGACTGATGAGCCCATGGAGGGTGTAGCCTTTGATGTGCAGGATCATGCCCGACGGACAGGTACCATTTGGATCGATACACATGGGGAGATGATCAGTTCGGACCTCCATGGGGCTAAAGAGCCCACCAGATGGATGTTGAGACCTCATCAGGGGGCAGAGACAGGACAGTGGTTGATTAGGGTCTTACATCGGAGAAGAAGAGGACATTCCATCAAAGGCACTTTGGCGAAGCCCGACCTAGTGGGAATGACCCCTTTTCAGTGGAACGTTGGCCTTAGAAGGCTCAGGACTCCCCCATCCTCACCATGACGTCATCCAGCTTCATGGACATTCATGGAGGTAGACTGGGCAGTAGTGGCACGTGTGGCATGTTGGAGAGGCCCCTGGGGGGCTAACGTTTTGCTCCTGGATGGCTCATCTGCCCTAAAAGGGGCTAGCGCCTCCTTTGAAGGGGATTTTACCTTTTTTATAGCTCAGTTAGGGTTTTAATTTGACAATTTAATGTAAAAATCAGTATTATGGCCTTGTCGGCCTTTTTATGACCTAAAAGTTAATTAAGGTCATTGATACAGTATATATTGAGGAGTTTTAGCGTCATTTTAAACATAACACATCACTCACTCATTAGTGAGGTCTGATTTTAGCGCCCTACTTGGGTAATTTTGTTGGTTTAGTGAGGCGCACTTGTTGAAGGAAGGCATTTCTTAGCATTTCTCTTGAAGGAAGGTTTACAACTAGGGTTTGCATGTTATTTCATGGTGATATGTAAGTGTTTCTTTTGCAAAACTTCTTGATTGAATGGTTGTAGTCTTATATTCTTGCATATGTTGATAATTTGTTGATCAAAAACCCTAGGTGACTAGCACACAAGTAGGTCCTTGTTTCATGTCCCCTAAAAGAGAAATTTTCAGCCATTGGAGAAGGAAGAAAGACCCTAGCAATAGCTACACTCTTATTGCTTCTTCTCCCTGAGCTAGTCGTACTTTCAGAAGTCAAGAAGGAGGAGACGTCCCAGACCTAGGTTATCTACACCTAGGGTCGTCCTTCTAGGGTTTAGTGATAGAGCCCTTTTGTAGCAACACTCTCCCTCACTGCAGTCTCTTGTCTTGATTTATCTTTCATGCTAGCCGTTTTTGCCAAGTTAACCTATGGAAGGAGGAGAGAGCACAAGGCCTTGCTTTAGCAACACCGAAGTGAGCCTCTCTCCCCTAGGGTTTTGATTCTGAAGCCCTGCCATAGCAGCACTTCAGAACTCTTCCCTCCAGTCCTTTGCCATCCTCCTTCAAACCTTGCGTCCTCTATTAAATTGACTCCATAAGCTCGAAGGCACTGATCCTAGACCTCCAGCGTTGAAGTGAAAGTGATCAAACAAACTCTCAAACTTTTTACTAGATTGAAACCCTAACTAACTGCTAACCCTAGAAACGCTAACATCACCCTTGGTTATTTCATCTTAACGCAACAACATTTCACTTTATAAGCAATTAAATGGTGTTTAAAGCATTTATTGAATGAGGTATTGATTGGATACATTGATTGCTACATCATCTTGATATTTATTGGTGGAGTGATATTATTTCATTGTTGTATTAACAAACAATGACTTCGTCAATATTTATTGTTATAATTGCTTATATATTGATGTCAGATAGTCTTATGAAGTATTAACCCATTGAATCATAGCTTGCATATATTGGTTTGTTGTCACTTTGTTCCGGGCAGGTGTTCTTCTTTGGGGCTTCACTTCATTATTGGTTGTTTGGTCGGGACTATCTGTTTTTTGGTGGTGACCTATGAAGGGGGAACTTTACCTTTGTCCTTTTAACTTTTGTCTCTTCAAAACTCCAGGTTACCGGGGACGTCTCCCCTGGGCCTAATCTCCCTAAAGAGAAAGAACCTCCCCATCGTGGTGACATTGGGTGGGATAGGTTCCTGTTACGCCAGTTTGACCTCCATCTTATAGCCATTTGACCCAGCTACAAACTGTGCGATAACACAACTATGACCCACTATCTTTTGTAGAGATTGTTTTTGGTGACAGCAGTGCACCAATGGTACAGGATTGGGTACAGCAAAGCCAGGACATCCTCAGAGAGATGAAGGATCATCTACAGAAAGCATAGAACCAGTAGAAGGTCCAAGCAGACAAGCACAGAGTGGACCGCACTTTTGAGGTTGGTGACTTGGTCTATCTAAGGCTCCAACCATACATGCGGGCTTCTATAAAAAGAAGCAGAGCAGAGAAGCTACAACCACGATTCTTTAGGCCCTACAAGATCAGCAGGAAGATAGGAGTCATAGCTTATGAGTTGGAACTTCCACAGGGCAACAGGATACACAATGTCTTTCATGTGTCCTTCTTGAAGAAGGCCATCGACCAACACATTACACCTATTGAGGTACTACCTCCTATGGACGAAGAAGGGCAACTTGTTTTGATTCCAAAAGAGATACTAGAGGTTGGAGATAAGAGGCTCAGAAAAAAAAAAAAAGCATCAAAGAGTACCTGATCAGATGGAAGGATCTACCCATTGAGGATGCCATGTGGGAGAATGAACAAGTAGTCCGAGAATGGAATTGCTTGAGGGCAAGCAATTTCTAGCAGGGGAGACTGTAATGTCCCCCACCTCTTGTTGAAGAGGTTTTGAGAGGACTTAGTGGCCTATGCATCCCCACTAGGCCATAGTCTCACACTGAGGGGAAAAGTCAACCAAACTAAAGTTATATTCTTAAGTTGGCTTAATAAAAAGAGAAAAAGGAGTAAAAAGATAACTCAATGAAGAAATAGAAGCATTGGAGGTTGAGTTAGGGTTAACTCTAGGAGTTAACTTAACTCAACAAGGAAATAGAAGAAAAGAATAAAGAGAAGGCTAGGGTGCACCTCTCATTCATTCTGGATTTTGACACTTAAGAGTTAATTAAGTTCAACTTGGTCTAATATGTCATTCGGTAAAAATGTGTTTGTGTTTCTTTAGTATGCATTTGTGGTTATGTAATCTGACGATCGCGATATATTTTAGACATTGAGTGATCCAATGGTTCAAACTCTTTTTTATATTAATGGCTATATTAATTTGTGGCTTAAGACTCTATTTGTCCATTATCTTTATTTAAAGAGCATGAGGTCATTTGTTAATGATTGATTGTGAAAAACTCTCTTGTATAATATATATTTTTTGCATTAATATATTGTTGCAAGTTGCCATGTTGGCTAGGACCATGGATTGTTTCCCTCTTCAAAGGCTTTAACCATGTAAAAACATTGATGTGTTAATCTTTCATCTAATTGTGTGAGTGGCTACTAAAGGTGTTAATCTTGTGTGAGAATATCATATTTTGTCAAACATCAATATCCATGCATTATATATATATAGCACTTGAATGGTTATGCATACATGACTCAGATAAATATTTATTTAGCACTAACACTTATTTTTCTGATTTCATAATTAATAATTAATTATATACAAGGAAAGTATAAGAGACACCTTGAAAACCAACCCAAAGATTGTCACTTTATACAGAACAAACCCTAAAACATTGTCATTCAAAATTTATAAGGAAGTGTTAGCCCCGCTTGCCTGAACAAACAAATATAGTATAGTGAGCCTTGTCCCCTCGGGTGGGCAAACCTTATTGATTGGTTGCTCCAGATTCTCGATTGTGTTACTTAGTGAGCCTTTCGCATGAAACCTCTTTTGGCCGACAGAAATGGATGGCCTAAGAGTTGGTTGCAGGATCAACAGCCAATAAGCAAGTCGTAAAGAGTTAAGATATGCCGCCTTACGTTCGGTCAGTCTATTTCCATGGCTGCTTGCAGGCAGAAGCATGCATTTCAATGAAAAATGATTCAGTTAATCTGATGGGAAGGAAAGTAATAAGGGAAGCCTCGACGATACAAGTCGGAAGGGAATAAGGCATCATTATTTATATATGTAATTATGCTTTTCTTTTTTTGTGATAACCTGACCTAGCTAGATTGAGGGGAAGAAAGAAAGGTGATAACCTTCTCGTAGCAGTCGATCCATTGGGTTATTCCATTTGTTCGAAAAATAAGCGGGAAACAGGAAAACATCTTTTATTACTATGAAAAGGAACGATCCCAGATAGATGAAAATCCAATTTAGGGTCATTCCTTGGTGAACATGATCTGCCATAATCTCTTCGATCCCCACATTAATATGTCGGAAGAAATAGATATCTGGTAGAAAAGTGGAAAAAACTTTCGATATGATAATCAAAGGGGGTGGGGAAGCAGTAGTAATTCTTCGGAAAACCCTGGTTCTCTCTATCCCTGAGCTTTCATTTCTCAATCCACTTGTTCGTCTCTTCATAGACCTCCCCACCAATAGATAGGGACAAATGGGAATGATCGAACCACGTCTGCGAAATGTCGGTACCATGCAGCTGCTTCAAAGCCAACGTGATGCTCCTTGGTCAAATGACCCAGATATTGGCGAATACCACGTATGATTGGGGAAATAGTACCTTTAATCACATGAAAACCATGAAACTTGGTTGTTGAGGGAAAGGTAGAACCATGAATACCATCCGAGACAGTGGGAGGTGCTTGATAATGCTCCATTCCTTGGAACCCAGTGAATACTAGAGCCAATGAAACGGTGGCTACTGAAGCATACACTACTTGTTGCTCCTTCCCCGCGAGTATAGCATGATGAGCCCAAGTTACGGCAGCTCCGGATGGAGGGGGAATAGGGGTATTAAGAAAAGGGATTTCCCAAGGATTTGAAACCCCAATCCCTTTGGGGGGGCGGATACCTCCGATCTCTACTGCAGGTGCCGAAGGAGAATGAAAAGAAGCCCGAGAAAAAGCGAAGAGGAAGTGTGAGGTTGGTAACACAATAGCTAACAAGAATACCATCCATTCAAAGATGAAAGGTGGAAAGAGGGAAAAAATCCTTTAATTATTTTGCAACTAAAAATGTCAAAATTGCTTAGTCTTACTTCAAGAAAATTGTTTTTAAAATTGTAGATATTTAGATTGCAACTAAAAATTTCAAAGTAGAGTGAGTGGTGGATATTTAATGAAAGATATGTTTGAGATTTAACAAAAAAATATTGTGCTGAACCATTCAATAAATTTAATTTTTCAATGATTCTATGTAGCCAATCATTAATCTACATTCCATAAATTTTCACTAAAACACTGACCGGAAACAACAATGTACAAAATTCCATTTTGACATGATCAGAAAAAAGTAAGCCCATATAAGTTGAAAGAATTAAAGAGGGAGGTTGACTCCCAAGTACCTCTTCATTGGTTAAGGGTTAATAAGAGAATTGTTACGTGTTCAATATTTAATGAAAGATGTGTGAGATTTTAAAATATACTTGGTGCTAATTCGATAAATTAATTTTCAATGTGATTCACTAGAAAGGTGACAAAAACAACCATGTCCAAAATTGCATATTAATGTTATTAGAAAAAAAAAAGTCACTCCATATTAATTGAAAGACCTTAAAGGTTTTACCTACAATAGAAACGAGGGTTGACTCGCAAGTACCTCTTCCTCGGATCAATATATCCTCATGACATGAGATCTCACTTTAATATTATAATTATAAATTTTAAATGAAAATGTTGTGAGAATGATCATCTTTCAACTATAAATTCTCCCTTTAATATTACAAGTATGAATTTTAAATGAAAATGTTGTGAGAATGTTCATGGTAATGTTAGATATTTTTTTCCTAATCTGTTTAGATAATCATATTGCATAAACCGACTTGCACATACATAAGTTGGATTTGGTTGGATTTGCAACACTAACTAGCAATTGATTTCCTCGTGAGAACCACCATCTTTATCTTGAAAAGAATTAGAAACAGTAAAAAACCTCATCACATTAAGAGGTAGATGGTTTTGAATATTGTAGTAGTGGATGGTTTTGATTATTGGAGGTTAGATGGTTTTGACTAGATTTGTAAGCAACCTTTAATCGCTTAATAGTGTCGTAAACAATACTATATAATAGGGTTAAAGTTCAGCATGATGCTTCCATCCCTATACCACTAAACAATACTATGAAAAATTAAAGTTGAGCATGATCCTTCCGTCCCTATACCACTACCATTGCCTATACAAAATTCCCATGAATAACAAATACATAAATTGGATTTGCAACAATGGCAAACAATTAAAGTATTTCCTCGTGAGAATCACCATCACCATCTTCATCTTGAGAAGAATTAGAAGCGCCAAAAAACCCTCATCACAATAAGAGGTAGATGGTTGACTATTGGAGTAATGGCCAATGTTTAAAAAATATAAATGATATGCAAGAAAGTAATTAACTTTAACCCAGTCTTACCATTTATTCCTACTGCCCGAAAATATAGACGATATGCAAGAAAGTAATTAACTTTAACCCAGTCTTAGCATTTATTCCTACTGCCCGACTTCCATGCAGAATACAGAATTTTAGGGGAAACGACTTCCATGTAGAATAGAGTTTTAGGGGAAAGAGGGATATAAGGGTCAAAATTCCCTACGAAAAAATTTCTTCTGTCTTTACGTGAAGTATTTGGCTAGAAAGGCTGAGGTATATATGGCAAGGGCTGTAAAAGATAATCAACGTAAATTTTAACAAAATATTATAATTGTAATCAATGTCATTTTTAAATGAAATATTATAATTTTCATATATATATATATATATATGAACTGATGGATTACCTCGAGTAATGAAGTGCTGCTTTGAGCTTGGCTTTTTCATGTAGGTGGTCTTCAGATTGACACCCCGCACTGGCTGCCTATATTGCATGATGCCCTGATCGAGCTGGACGCTGTAATCAGCACTGACAGGTTTACACTAAGTGCCATCCGCAAAATACAAGAAAACACTAATCAGCACTGACAGGTTTACACTGTCATCAGCGAAATACAGGTAAATTCCCATACATGTATTTAACTGTTACACGTCACTTTATAAATTTTTAAAATCTTATATATCGAAACCTAATAAATGTGAAGCAAAATATCGAAACCTAATAAATGTGATGCAAAATGCCTTTACTATCCTTTTTTAGATTTTTTCTGTGTTATATTTGGGTATGAATGTTGATGAAGATGTAAAGTATGTTTTAGCTTTCAATCTTAAAGGCGATATAAAGAAACGTTTTTTCATTTTTTTAAGTGTTATATTTGGGTAATGAATGAGAATGAAAATGTAAAGAATATTTTTTTACTTTCAATCTTAAAGGCGATATAAGAAAAACATAACACCAGCACACTAAGATTTTGCGAAGAAGACCATCTCAAAAACTACTTTATTCATTCTCAACTATTTCCTTTGAGATGGACCAACTCCACACCTTCTGCAGACGCGACCTCACGAATTCTTTAGGGTGGCAAAATTGTCGCAAGGGTTTTCATTCGTTCTCAACTATTGCCTTTGAGATGGACTAACTCAACACCATGTTCCATGTTCTGTAATGACCTTTTGAGATGGACCAACTCCACACCTTATTCCAATTTCTTCTGCAGACTTGATTTCACAAGTTCTTTTGTTGCAAGGGCTTTCGTTTAAGTATTGACGAGCCCAATCTGGCAATAAAGGGAGAAAATTCTTTGGAGCACCTCTAATATCATATCCTCTCAACTCCACATAAAATATTAATATCCCATTTTTCTTGTGTCCAGTTTCGGTGTGCCTTGAGCAAGATAATGTTACCCTTCTTCTATATACGTCTACTCAGGCTGTAGATCAACTGTAGATTGCTAGCTTGATAGTAGATGTGACTCATCCAGATCAAAGAAAGTGCAGCTAGAGTGACTTCTCCGTTCTAAGCAAATGGTTTCTCTATATATGGAGCATCGCTTATTATAAATGTCGATCAAAAAAAGGAAATTCCGTAAATTGCAAGAAAACTAGTTAGTATGGACAAAAAATTTCAACAAACATGAACGGATATAAATGAAAAAGAACAAATATAAACTGAAAATAGAAGATTGTGTCTCAGGTCAAAATTTCCTTACTAGCCATGTCCCCAATTGATTGGAATCAACTGGTCAATGGTTACAAAGGCACTGATTGATAAGTGCATTTCAAATCCTATCTTTTGATCGATCTGTGAGTTATCTCAATATTTTAGATTGATCATCCGTCTAGTAAGAATGTGTTCTCAATCACGTCAAGCACTAGAAGGGACATTTATGGCCCTATTCTCACATTGAGAACAAGGGGCATATTCATTGGCATCATCAATCTTGGCAAATAATTCAGAACATTCATACATGAATTTGAACTGAATTAAATAATTCAGAACATTCATAGGATTTTGAAACCCACTGACCACTTTTGTTTCCATAATTCATTTTATCATATATGTTATGTGCACACACAGCTTACATTGTATATCCTTACTTTATGCTATAATGCTTTTATGTTATATTCTCGTACGCACATGTTCTGAATCAATCCAGTACAGGGAAGTCAAAACATATCATATGTTTTATAATTGAGTTTGCTCATTTCCATGCACCATCTTTCTCTGCACTGAATCAGGATATATGTAAGATCGAGAAATTTTTCTATAAATAAATTACAATTAGAATGAAAAGCTAGCGTACCATTGCAAAAACTTCATACCAGGAGTAATTTTAGCAGCATCTGACACAATCTAAGAATATGGTACAGCTGATCTTAGAAATTGTCAGGTCTACACTCTAAACTTGAGTTGGAACCCTGTATTAATGATAACTGACTGATACCACGTGAAAAAGAAGTCCAAAATAATGAAGAAAATATAAATATGTTCCCCTCCACATTTGGCTGCATCTCTGTACTCCTGTGCGAGAAAACGATCAGCAGTGATCATTATTCTCATTGTTTCGAACTTGCTCAGATATGGAATCCTCAGGTAGTATCTGTTTTGTAGTGTTTTGTGAGATAACATCATCATAGCCTGTGAGTGGAGCTGCCTCATTTAGGTCAATAAAGTGCCGATTCTTTAAATCTAGTGATTGTTCTCCAAACTGTTCCCAAGACCTTATGATAGGCTCTTCTATGAGAGCTTCAGGTGATTGGGCTTCTTCAGTCTTGAGCTGCTTTTCATCTCTACCTTGGTCCGAGTCATCATCTAGAGAACTTTCACCTTTCATGTCAGAGTGGAAACTGTTACTTACATCTGACTCCACTATAAACATTTTTTTCTTGACATTTGGTTTTGATTGCCTCTGGAATTCCAAATTTTCTTCCTCGGAATTAGACATCTCATATTTGCTATAATCCACACGGGTAGCTCTCTTGCTTCTTCGCAAACCTGATTGATGTCCAACTACAGGTTTTCCCCGCCTCTTTCCTCGAGTTGAATACTTTCTTTTGTCATCACTATCATCATCATCATCCTGTTCCTCCTCATCATCACTACTGCTTACATCTTCATTGTCATCAGGTCTCCACCTCCTTTTCCTTCGACTCGAACGCCTTCTTCGGTGCGGACTATCACTAATATCATCCTTCATACTATCATCATCAATATTATCATCGTCATCTTCTACATCCTCTTCATCCTCTCTGTACTCTTCATCACCTTCATCCTCTCTGTACTCTTCATCACCATCATCCTCTCTGTATTCTTCCTCGCCATCTGCATCCTCTCTGCTTCCATCCTCGCTCTCTGAACTACTGGGTATGCTTATACTCTTTTTACTTTTTATGCCTCCACCAGCTACTGCATCCACAGACATTTCATCCTTGTTACCAACATCATTGTCAGAAACATCTTCCACATATTTCCTTTCCATGCTTCTTTGATCCATAGGTCTCAACCTAGTGCTGCAATGCACAGTTCAAATCAGTTCAGGATTACATAGTGTTCTGTATAATATACAGAACTATGAACACAAATACAAATATGCAAAGAAGCATGATTTTTTTTGAATTATTATCATTTCAGCCTGAGGAAAAATATACATCATACACCTTCCAACCAGCTAAATGCAAAATTTGGTAAACACCTAATATATATCTAAAAATACCTGCGTGTGGAAGGACCAGATGTACGGAGCACGTTAGACTCTTCACTCCCATCCTTTGACTCTGGCGATAATCTATTTTCAGGGTTGTTACCATGACCGTTTTCATTACCATTTGCTTCAGGATGTTCATCCATTGTCATATGCCTTTTCAAAAAAGGCTCGGTAGATGGCAAAATCTTCCTGAAATCATGAAGTGTGAATAGCAAGAAATTTAAAAAGAATGTGAGGTTTGAATGGTCTCTTCCTAATGATTAAACTCTCAATCATTGCTTCCAATAAATAACCCAAGCAAACTGAAATTCCAAAATGGGCATCGAGTGAAAGGTAAAAGTTAAAACAATTAAAAGCACTAAGAAATTAGAAATAAATTAAAATCAACTTGAACTACTATTCATTTTGGGAGTACTTACTTTGTCATTTGTATTGCCTCGTCAATAGAACGATCATAATCATCTGAAAAAGGAACAAGTATCGGATAAATCATCAAAATAACAAGCACAATCAACATGGGCAGAGTTTCC
>ML788500.1:1442847-1471809 GCA_009831015.1 Picea engelmannii
AGCCTCGCACCTGATTGGTCCTACACCTAAGTGCTGCACCAGAATTTTCAATTCTTCAGAACTGAACTACACTAGAATGGCAATGTTTTGCTCACGTCAATTTTATGCATGCATCCTGCCTTTCTGCAAAATTACAATCAGCAGTGTGATTTTTCATTACATTTTCCAACACTCCCTCTTAATGAAAAATCATTCTCCTTCATGCCTAATAAAACTTTGAACCTATGAAACTTGTCTTCCATTGGGTGATTAATGGATATTTACAAACTTGTAACCGAATTTTCCCTTCCGCTTGTATTTTTCTAGAGTAATGAACATGAACCATATGTGTGATTCTTACATGAAATACTGCATTGTTTGCTCGTCACAAATACCTCACTTTTGCAACACCACCAATATGGTCAGGATTTTCCTTTGACAAATTCCTTTACTTGTTGCATTCAAGCTCCTTTATATTATGCATCTGTTTAAGACGACATACAAAATACCTCACTTATGCAACACCAATTTGGTCAGAATTCTCCTTCGCCAAATTCCTTCACATGTTGCATTCAAGCTCCTTTATATTATGCATCTGTTTAAGACCACATAAGAGTTCGTTGTTTCTTGTTTCTCCAACTAATTACAATTTATCCAATGTGAAATGCAAATCCAAATGTAAATTTTATGTCAACTACACATTCAACCTAGTCAGATTATTTCGCTACTAGTATTTTAAGCCCCAATTTCTTGTGCCTTTAATGTATCATAAAATCCTAGTATTCCGAGTCCCAATTTATTGTGCCTTTAATGTATCGTAAAATTATTTTAGCAGCTTTCCGATGACTTGCCTTTGGTTCCACAATATACCCCAACAACATAGCTAAAGTTTTGCCAAGTTATGGTTAAATAGATTAAGAGCTTCCAACTAATTGTTTGTGTAGAATTGCAATAAAAGAGGCTTCCAAGCTTCATCTTTGGTCAACTTCATCCCAGGATCCACTGGAGTTTCTATAGTTTTACAATCGTACATTATAAATTTATGTAGTATGTAGATGGCATACTTAGTAGAGGGTAGAAAGACGCTCATATTTTTGCAAAACTTCCATCCCAAAATAATAGTGAAACACTGCAAGATTTGTCATTTCAAATATCTGCAATAGATCGCTTTTCAAATCTGCAATCACATCAACATTTGTAAGGATCAAAACATCAGCATAAAGTACGATTAGCAATAACTCACCACTGTGAGTGTTATTCACATACAAGGGAATTACCCACAAGAGGACCACTGGGTTGGTGAAAGTGAGGTAGTGCCATAGCCGCACCAAGCTTTGACTCCTCAAAGAAGTGGTTGGCATGCTCTTGCAAGGGAGTCGTTGTTTAGCGGAGCTCTCATGGTTGTCACTTTAGGGTGGGTGGTATATGCCCAAGATGGAGTATATAGACGTAAACCTCCTGAAAGGCATTTAATGCCCAAACTTCATCATAGGCAGCTTTCTCTAGCTTTCACATAGAACTGAATTATTCCTAAGAAAACCAATTTCTATAAAGTATTCATCAATGTGTGTATACTATGTGATTGGTATTTGTTTTAGGCTATACAGTGACTTCCATAGTTTGCACAAAAGATGTTCATTTCCGGGGTGCACAAATCTTGTTGGCCACTCCGTATGGACATATTCACATCCATTTAGTTCATTGTCCATCCAAATTGCACTAAAAGAGCTAACACAGTTCATATGGTGTTCATTTCAGTAATTGTCGTTAAGATATCTTCATAATCAAAACCTTATTTTTGTGCATAATCGTTCGCTAGCAACCTCACCTTCTAATTTGCCCATTGTGTAATCTAATATGTACTTGATCTTGTATGCCCATCTAAACCCTATCACCTTCATGTATTCAAGTAGGTTTAGCAAATTCAATCTCTAATTT
The DNA here is from genome assembly GCA_009831015.1 of Picea engelmannii. Taxonomy (NCBI): domain Eukaryota; kingdom Viridiplantae; phylum Streptophyta; class Pinopsida; order Pinales; family Pinaceae; genus Picea; species Picea engelmannii. The sequence continues at coordinate 1,444,765 of ML788500.1, forward strand.
TTCTAGATGGAAGCAATCTTTGTATACAAAGCTTTACATTATTCTTCTTTCTCTACAGCTTCTTTAAAAGTTTGTGGTTCTTTTGCACTAATTACCAATGTTGCAGAAGACTCTGCAATGACTTGCTCTAGGTCTGAAATTGTTTACTTGGGAAAAACTCAACAAAATATCAACCAAATTGGCAATAAATCACAACAAATAAACAAATTCATAAATTTTATTTATTTGAAATTGAACTTAGAACAACATCAAATACATCATTATCATATATAACATGTCCAATCACGTAAACTATCAATAGCTAGATCGTAGCTTTAACTGTTTGTAATCAATATGCAGTCTCAGAGTCTCATTTTTCCTCTTCACAAAAAGAACATTCTTCCAATGGATATCAAAGGTGGACTGAGTCTGAGTGCAAATGGTAGGGGTGGAGGGTGGGAAAAAACCATCAATCTTAGTCCTCTTTGTTGTAGTATTATTCTGTTTCCCAATCAAACCAGCCAGCAAAGCCAATAAAAAAATCCACGCAGTCTATCATCTCTCCATCCTCCAAGGCTACAAGTCATGAGAAAATTGCATTTGTTTGGAAATGTTGCATATAGTTGCTTAAGGTAACTTACAAGTCCTTCGTCTACATTGTCATGCTATCATGGCCATTTATATGACATCAAAATCACCCAAGATTTGAACCTAATTTCATCTGCACCCACTCAAAGGGTTTTGTCCATGTTAACACAAACTCGATCGCCTTATTGCGTGTCACTAGACAACACAACCGTGTGTTAAAAATTACATATTTAAGCAGAAATATAAATGTATCTCCTATCAAACCCTTTGCCCCTTGTATGAGGCCTAGCCATGGGTCTTGCTCTAGTAGTGGAGGGCTATGGAGCTGAAAATGAATGCCTAGTGGAACTCAAGCCAGCTATAGGTTGCTCTTGCCACCAACTCTATTGACCCCGCAATGCTTCGTCAAGCTCTGGTGTCTCTTGCACACGGTCCACACACCAACCAATCAAATGAATCCTCCAAATAGGTCTCTTGATCTCCACCACCGAATCAAAGGTGAGGTGAACTAAGAAAATGACCTCTACATCAAGTGGTTTCTCAACTAGCTCATCCACAACTAAAGATTGTAGTAGAAAATCAACGTATCATTCAAATCTCAATACTCGAAGATGTTGCACTTCTTTCACTATATTTTTTCAAATACAATCTAGTTGTATTCACAACCCAAAACTATACAAGTTTGACTCAACACCTAAATTGCAAGATTTTGAAAATTTGATGTTTTTCTAACATAGTTAATCCACCATCCCCGAGGTGTAGAACAGTCGGTGACGGAGTGTGTTGTTAAGCCACTCCGTGTTGAAAAGTCACCGGTTTGAAACCTGCGGGGACAAAAAATCCAACCATGTTAAGGGTTGGTGTGGCTCAGGCCGGGTGCGATCCCCAGGTGATTTTGACGGCTTAGATGCCCCTGAGTCGCGATTTCTCAAGCCAAAGGTTAATCCTGCTGCAAAGAAGGTCCGGACAAATTAACAAACAAAAAAATACATAGTTAATCCACCAACAATCTACAAAAATAATATGGAAAAAAGAAAACAAATAAAATTACATTTCAATGTATTGTCAAATAGGTATAAACAAACAAATAAAAAAATAAAGCTACATCAAATCTTAAAATTTATTACAAAATTGTTTCCTTAACAACAAAATATTCCTTCCCTTCATTACCATTTCATAGCCAAAATAATCTAGTAGCTCTCTTATCTAACTCCTAGTCAACTTGTATGGATTGGTGTGTCATTGAATCTAGCATTGTCTTTTGCACAAGTAAAGAATATGGCCATAATCTTACCATTTAAATCAAAGACACAAAACCAAGAAATATTGGAGCTTAGGGAGGTTATTGGTGCATGAATTGAGGGATGAAGCATGTTGTTCCCTCTATCATCAATAAAACCGAAAATCATGATCTACTTGAGATCTTCCTCCTCACCTTGTCCTTTATAAAAAAAAGTCGTTTCTTTCAAGACAAGTGCTTGTTTCAAATTGGATTCCCCACTTAATTGACAAGTCTCGCAACATTAATCTTTATAGTCGTCATCACAGCAAGCTCACTACAACTTACTTCTAGAGTTGCACACTTCTTCTAAGTTGTGCACTTTCTTCTTTGTCTATCTTCGAGTTTTAACTCCAATACATTCTATTTCTGCACAAAAATCTTCAATTGTTTTCATATACTACTTAGCTTTATTAAGCGTTGTTTTATTATGCTCTTCATCATCTCTAGACTTCTAGCTTAAAAAATATGCCCATACCTTTCTATTAAAGTCATCAATGAATGTCATCAAATGAAACTTCTACTAATTGATGGCTAACATATGGTCCACATAAAATTGTTTTGTGTACTGTGTTTTCCTTTTAGGAATTACTCACATGTTTACTTTCTAAGTATGCATGCTTCATAAAGCTCAAAAGGCTTTTATATCTACAATAAAACATGAATCATATCAACTTTATAAAGTACTAAACTCAAGTGTCCATACCTTAAGAGTTACAACATACTTTGATCAACTATTGTTGACATTTAACACTCTCGAGTCTTTGCTAACCTTGGCATCTAATTTATATAAGTCATCTTCTTCATAGCCCTGCGCTATTATTTCTAAATTATTATAATCTATGATGAGGTGCCTGCCATTATTGAACTCACCTCCATGCCCAAATTCTTCCTTTGACATATGGACAGTCAATTATTATGGAGTTCAGGGTCACAGAATGCATCTCTAATATCTTTGACTTCTCCCTTATTGAGTCAATTATTATGGAGTCCAGGGTCACACAATGCATCTTTAATATCTTTGACTTCTCCCTTATTGAGTAATACAAAGATATCTCTTTCTTCTTTGATCTCTAAAGTAAGGATACCTCCAAAATTGATGTCTCCAAGAGTCTGCAATCTTTGATTTCCAAACCAACTCTTCCAACTAATCAAGTATCTAGTGACACATGAACTAATGTACCAAGCATCTTCAAGTGTTTCAGTTGCCACAATTGATGTCAGCAACACACCTTTCCAATAGCATCTCTCTTATCAAGATCCTTCTTTTCTACATAATGTCTTGAATGTTTCTTCTCCTTGCCTTCAAACCAATCACGCTCACATTTGCATTAATCATGTGCATAATGTCCTTTCATGCCATAGAAAATGTGGAGCATTAACACTCCAATACAAAATTCAATGTAATAGAGTCACATTATATAAGTGACTTTGATAAAGAGTGTTAATATGTTAGGCATTATTAATAAAGGGTCATTAGATGTCATTAATGTGAGGTAGTTAGCTCATATGGGTAGCATGCTACTCAATGAACCATACAAAAGGGAAACACATTTAATATATCAAATGACTTCCATTCACAATAAAATATTATATTCCACATTTCCTATGTATTTGTGTATTTGAGTTTTTCGCAATAGAAATGGGTTATCTCCTTAGCACTCTTCTAATTCTTCTATGCACTTTACTCTAGCTACACAATTTTCTATTTCCATTGTTTACCCTTCTTCCTCGACTTTGCAATAAAGGCTTGCTCAATTTGGCATTGCTCAAACCTTTAATAGTGATGTTTTCCTTGCAACATCATTATGCCCAAGTTCATTAAGGATCATCCCAACAATCTTGTTTGTAACTTTCAAAGGTGTAGCAAATGGTTGAAATATTGCAATGAAACCATTTATAGTAAGCACTACTAAATCCATCACATTTAAACAAAATCACCAATTGCTACTATCTTCAAAACATAAAGTTGATTATGCAAACATAGTACCCTTGAGAGGTCTCGTACAAGTTTTACGGTGTTGTACAAATCTTAATCAACCATTTGCGTGCTAAAATTGTGGAATGGTGTGGTCCTACCACTAATGAGTTGAAGATGTATACTGCATCTTCATCTCTGGCCTTATACTTCTCCAACTTGATTTGAAAATAGCTCTAATACCATGTTGGAAAATTCAAGGTTATGAAAATTTGGTCATAACGAATATTATATAGGCAAAGAATTAATAATGCATTGAATGCCCTATTAATCACACCTAACCTCCTCTAATACCACCATGCCTAAGGTCTAGCGAACCTTCAAAAATCTCAATCTACCTCTTCTTCAAATTAGTGTTGTAGCATAGGGGAAACAAGAGCCAAGTGCGGGGGGGGGGAAGGATCATCCAAGATCTTGAGGAACAAAAGGAAATAGAGTTGTCTGGGGTTTGGGACTCACCACCAGCAATGAGGTAGAAACGACGACAATTTATGAAATCCTATGTATGTTAAAAGAGAGGAACATCACAATTGTGATAGTTGTGGGGGACTCCTCTCTCATCATTAGAGCTCACACAACCCGAATTGTCTCAAGGAACATAAGAATAGCCAAAGTTGTACAGAGATCTCTAAACATAATTAAGGAATTTGCTAGTATAGAGTTCTACCAAGTGTTGCAACCGCAAAACAAAAAGGCAAACAATCAACCTAATAATGGCGTCGCATGAATGAAGGTACTTTAGACATTGGAGAGGCGGCTCAATCTACAAACCAATTCCATGAATCTTACAATTTTTAATTACTACCTTCCCTCAAAATATAGTGTGTTGTCAACTAGCCATTCAAAAGAATATCCACTTACACACTACAATATAGAAGCTTGGTCCAAATTTGTTGCCAACAAGAAATTCATCTATCAATGCCTTTACCAACTCACTAAGCATAAGATCTCATCTCTGTGCTTTCTAGTCCTTAGTAATCAAAAGTTTGGTCCATTTTTTTTCCTAACAAGAAATTGAACTATTTGTGCCTTGATCAACTCAATAACCAGGAATCAACCCAATTAAAAGGAGATATCATTTTTGTGTTTTCAATTCCTTAGCTATCAACCATGTATCTAAGGCATGCACAAATGGAATTCTGGTTCTTATGATCAAGATTTTGACATTTTCTTGCCTATTATAAATTTGGAAGCTTGTGTCGAAAACAACAAACAAGAAATGGCAACACTATGAGAAACAAGGGACAAAGGGTTTAAGGCTAAGATATGGTCATACCTACACTATGCATATTATGCACATGAGTGATAATTTAGTCAGTCCAAATCTATGTGAAACAAGAGTTGAAAGTAATCCGCCATAAGTAAGTATCAATGTTATAAATCAAATTATATTCACATCATAATGTTTAGGTGTTCATTATTTGTAAGTTTTATGCTTGCTTTCTTCAAATGTTTCAGAGGTAGAGAAAGGACAAGAAACATTTCGACTATGTTGATGTTCCAAGATCATTTCTTGAAGACACAATGCCCTCCTGTATAATTCATCTTAACGATAGTTGGAAGCTTCAATCTCTATGCTTGAGTTAAGGAATTCCATTGGACTCTCAACTTCACAAGTTCAATGGTAATTAAGTGTACAATGGTGATCCTGATGTGCAAAACCTATATTGGATTAGTTTCATTTTATAATGTGCAGGTTACATGTTATTATATTGAAATTTGTCTACCATATTTCTAGGTGGTGAATATACATGTAACAAAAAGAAGATTGCAACCATTATTTAAAAATGTGCCAAAAAAGAAAAGATTTTAACCATTATTTGGACATGGCACAATAAGCATTTCAATGTCTCACACATGGAGATTGTTGAATTGCACTTAGCACCAAAATCGATTAGCTCATATAATTCAAAAATAAAACCAAAATGTAAGTATAACTATATATTATAAGCTTCAAAAAATTCAATTCTACATTTTGAAAACTCTTGAAACACCTAGTGCAAGCAACAAAAAATGGTACTCCGTCAACCTATTTGAAAATTGTATTGTCGACATTTTTTACATTTTCCAATGCTCAAAGCAAATGTAGTGTACATCTATGAATCTAGAAGAGAATAGGTATAATGTTAAAATGTTAAATAAACAAATTCAAGCAATCCTTTAATGCATTTTTTTTCAGATTTTTTGAGTCAATTGGAGTGCATGAACAAAGTCAAATGGCTATAAAACAAACCGTAGAGTAAGTAAAAGTTGGAAATGGGAAAGCATGCATTTTTTATTAGTCAATGGCCATTATTTGGATATGTACCAAAAAAGAGAAGATTTTAACCACTATTTGGACATGGCATAATAAACATTTCAGGATTGGATTTGGGCATTCCCATGTTATACTTGGCACCAAAAAGGATTAGCTCATATAGTTCAAAAATAAAACCAAAATGGAGGTCTAACTATGTCTTGTAGGCTTCAAAAAAAATATGATTTTACTATTTAGAAACTCTTGACACATTTAGTGCAAGCAACAAAATTTGTTAGACCAACACAACCTATTTGAAAATTGTATTCTCAACAACTTTAATATTTTCCAATGCTCCAAAGCAAGCGCATTGTACATCAATGAATCTAGGAGAGAATAGGTACAATGTTGAAATATTAATTAAACAGATTCAATAAATCTTTTTAAATCAATTTTTAAAATTTACGAAGTCAGTGGCAGTCCATGAACAAAGGCTAATGGATATAAAACAAAATATACTGTAAGTATTTAGAAAATTTGGGAATGGGTAGGCATGCCTTTTTAAATGGCCAGCCATGCTTCTTAGCTTTAAATAATGCCCTTTATTCCATGAAAGAAGAAAACTCCCAAGCAATAGATGCATTGCTTGTCAAATTTTACAAGAATTGATTGGGTGTCATCCGTGGAAATTACCTCAACATGTGCGAAGGGGCCAATAACCATTAGATGAAAGAACAAATGGTAAAAATATAGAAATAATCTCTGCAAAGCATAGCACCTATATAGGATGGGGGTGGCACCCTATAAGCTTTCTCAATGTATAAAAGGGTTGGCCCTATTACCTCCAAAACTAGCACCCTTGTGAAAAGTCCCAACACAGGTGCTAACTAGGGAAACAAGACGAGAAGTGCACCGCTATCACCTCAATACAATTTCCCCCGCTCTTTAGGCCAACACCTAGAAGCCACGCGGGGTATCCCAAATAATGAAAGTAAACATCTTCAAGTGAATTAAAACCATGCAAATGTATGATTTACTTTAATGAATCCGCAATATATGTAACTACACCATGCACAAGGATTTTGGTAGGTGATTACAATGCTCTAAAGATATACAACTAGAAATAATAGCATGAACCACAATTATATCCGCTTGAAAGAAAGGTTAGGAGCAAGTGGATGTGTGTGCCAAATCTGATGTGTAAGATAAAAAATATTAACCATTTCAGATTTGCATTTAACTCTATCACTCTACAAAAGAAACTTTCAAGGGGTTAGAACCACTACAAGCTCCTTTTAGGGCACAAAGAGTGAAGACATTTAGCATAAATCAAAGGTGCGATGTGTGCTTGTGTTTACCAATTGATTATATGCTAAGAGAGGACAAGCTTAGGGCTGTCCTTTATCTTCTAAATCAGTTTTAAGAATAAAAGCACAGAAATTTCAGATTTAGGTCATGAAAACACCACCCAAGAGAGAGATTAAGCACAAGAGAGCAAGATGTTTTGGATGTTTCCACTTGGGCAAGAGATATTCTATACAATAACAGCCAAACAAGTGTTAGAGACAAATTCTAAGGATGTATAAGCATTAACTAAACAAGAAATTGCACAATAGATGGTGAATCCCACTAGGGTTTCACACATTAGCACTTGGAATTCACGAAATAGACCTCTAAGTAAATGATAAACAATTATAAGCGCATTAGAGGTCAAAATCACCTACAGATATGTAAGATAAGTTTGGTAAACAATCTAGAAATGAAATAGAGGCTAGGAATGACTAAGAAGACACCTAAGTTTGGTAAACAATCTAGAAATGAAATAGAGGCTAGGAATCGGTAAGAAGACACCTTGAAGCACCAAGCCCTAGCCTTAAGGTTTTACCAAAATTGTTTTTGCATCCTTAGGGTTAAAGATCAACAATTAAGCATAAACCCTAGGAAAAACTTGTCTAGGAAATGAAAGAAATCTAAATAAATAATTTTCTTTGATTTTTCACCGTTAGATTTCTTTCTAAATGAAAAAAATAAAATATTTTGATTTTTAGGGTTTTTTGGTTGGTTGTTGGATATAGGACTAGTGCCTTTTTATCCAATTAGGGCTTATGGGGTCAAAAAGTATGCCCCCTCTCAAAAATAGTCATTCATATCTCAAGGTAAGAGATTAGAACCCTAGGGAAAAACAATCCCTTATCTAATCAAGACAAGGTATGGAGACCAAAGTCCCTACAAGAAGGGATTCCACAAGGGCAAGACCTTCACCAACAAGATCAATTGTGGCTTCAATAAAATACCTAAAACCCTTGTTAAGGAACCAAAGGAAAAACAAAACAAGAGATTGTGCACTTACCAAACCAAGCAAAGGAAGATGGAAGTAAAAATAGCCTAGACGTCCTCCTTCCAAGTAGTTAATTAACGCCTCAAATGGATCGATCTTGGCTAGATAGCTGAAGCCTTAAAACATTCACACTTATCTTTGATGGACCAAGAAAATAACCAAGAAAGAGAAAGCTCCAAGAATTGAAAACAAAACCTTGAGAGGTAGATCTTCTATCAATTGTATTCAAAAATGATAACCAACAATTTGGAATGAGAGAAGAGCCTCTATTTATAGAGGAGGCTTCTACATCCTTCTTATTCTTTATTAATTTTTCTCCCTAAAATTAGCCTAGGAGAATAACAAAAGAAGACTTTCCATCCACACAAACAAGGAGACTAAGTCAAAAATAAGTAAAAGATGCCACATGTACATAAAACCCTCTTGAGAAGGGGGGACGTCCCATAGAAGAGGGGTCGATTTGATGAAGATGCTCAACATTTCCATGAATAAGTGATGTCCAATCCTCAAAACATGGTGTAGTGGCATCCCAATTAAAGAAAGGTCCAATGTCTTGCCTCATAATGTGGAATGACCTCATGGAAGGAGTAAGAAAGACCTCAATAGGTGGATGGCCCCTCAAATAATGCTCATAAACCCTTGAAGGGTCGAAGTGGCCCTCCATGAAGTGTGGAAGTGGCCCTCCAAGTCAAAAAAATGGGTCATAAAACCCCCAAGAACTAGTATGATGTCCAAAAGAGTGGGTCAAGCCTCAAATCATGCATAAAACAACTCAAAAAGTGATGAAAATGAGAGAGCGTTCTGGAATCTTCAACGTGGCATGTGTAGAGGTTGTCCATGCATGAATAAATAACCCATTTGTGCCTTAGAGGATGTAACCAATGCCTCAAGATATTGTAATGCCTCCAGCACTATGAGGTTGCCTCAGGTAACGTGAAACTGAGTGAGCACTTGCATAATCCTTTCTAATAGTAGATGGCCAAAGTGTGATGAATACATAAGATAAGAATCCATGCTTAGGCATAAAATAAGTGTGTTATACAAAGGTGTGACAACCTTTACAAAAGAGCAAAAGTTTTACAACATATACAAAGGGGTAAGAGAGACAAGTAGCTCCCCTAGATCATGTGTCCTAGTAGATCCACCCCAAGATGGTCATATACCAACCCAGATCATGAATGACTAACATGATGAAGACTTACCAACATCAAGGGGCAATCGACCAAAGCCATAAAAGCAATGCCTATCTTGAAATGGGAACTAAAAGGACAAGCCATGACTGACCACAAGGGGTCTAGAGATACTACATAGACCCCCCACCAATACATAGAACATCTAAGCATAGTCCAACACAACACATGAGTGCAAATACATCCACATTTTTTGCTCGTCGTGTTACAATGAGGTACACAATTTGCTCATATGATGGTCCACATCTTGTGAAAATATGTAGGGTACATTGAAGTATATCAGAGGTGTAACATGCCCGAGGCCCATATTTTATGAATTTGGCATATAAAGATGTTGGTTTTATTAAAGGAAGATTTATTCTAAACAAAACTCATTTAAGTTGGGAGGGTGTGGAAGGGGTGAAAGAGTATAATCATTAGGTAGTTTAGAATTAGCAATAAGAAACTTGTTTGCCTAAGAAACCATTAAGTATTAGTTAATTTGAGATATAATAAAGGGTGTGGGAGGGGCGAAAGAGTATAATCATTAGGTAGTTTAGAATTAGCAATAAGAAACTTGTTTGCCAAAGAAACCATTAAGTATTAGTTAATTTGAGATACCATAAATTATACAATTCACTACATTGCTTTACCCACCCCACTAATAAGCAACTTTTATATGATGAGCAACTTATGTTCGACAAATACAACGATGACATGAATATGACTCCAAGAATGCATAAAATGGGAAGATATATTGATCAAGCAATTCAATGTAAAGTGCCTTGAGCTAAAAGATACCCTATCAAATATCATTGTATCAGATTCATATTTTTTAAAAGTTCGCAAAATGGTTGGGTGATTTTGGGATTGAACAAACATTGGACAAAAGTCAAATGTGTTGTTTTCCAAGTATTCCCTTTGAACTCAATTTATCCTTCAAGGATATGTGGAATTGGATGCTTAATGGACTCTAATAAAAGTATATTTTCAAAAACAAAAGGGATGTCATTGGCAAGCAACCCATAATAGTTCCTAGGTGCATTCAACAACTCTTTCTAGTTCCTACAAATCATTTAAATGTTTACTTCGAAATTATTTGGGCAAATTAAGTTCAATTAAGGGAATTCCAAAGTCCATGATAGTTCCTAGGTGCATTCAACAACTCATGCTTACAGTTCCTAGTTCTGGATGCTTTCTAGTTCCTACAAATTATTTAAATGTTTATTTAGAAATTATTTGGGCAAATCAATTTCAATTAAGAAGGGAATTCCAAAGGTAAGGCAATAATTATGCAGAGTAGTAACTAGGGGTGTCCGTAATTTGGTTGATGTCAAAGTGAAGGTATTATGTTGGATAGTTAGTGGACAATACAAGCACCTAATCTTTAACTCTTTTCAAAAAATATATTATGTTTCCTATACAAGTGAAGATTCCATGTGCATTTATAACCAAAGTTGCATGGAAGCCTTGTTAGGATATACATTAAGCATTTGACATGGAAGGGGATGAGATTATTTTGGATTGTACATAACCATTGGTGTCCATTTGGTGGTCTTCTCTAGTTAAAATTTATAATCAATGTCTAGATTCAAAGTTCCCTCAACTTCGTTTCAAAGGGAAGTAGCTAAAGTGATCTTTGGGACAAAGTATCGAGTTTGACAGTCTTTGTTAGACACCAAACGTATAATCTCCCCGCCATTAAACTACTAGGTTATCATTGGATCAATCAGAAAATCCACACATCACTTTGTTAGGTGCAACATGATACCCTTCATTTAGGGTATGGTGGAAGGACAAGAAATTGTTTCTTGATATGCCATTCTTTTACTAACTACTGTCACCCAAATATGATTTTAAAAACAGTTTCAACAAGATTTGGAGAATGCAAAATCCATGTCTAGCATAGAACAAGATGTTGAAAAACAAATGGTTAACCAACACTAGTTAAACAGAAAGGTTCTCCTTTGGACATTGTTAAACAGTTGCACTATAGTTAAGGTTGCAAAGATTAAAGAACACAATTTGATTGCACCTTCTATCATGAGGAGGAATGCTTCTTTCCATTTATTTCAGTATTGTCCCGAGACTAGCCCATTTTGGACCTTCTTTTCTTGACTAGCTCTTGGTTTCTTATTCATGCCTCTAGCTTGTGAGTTGTCCCTTTTGGAGGTTGCATATTGTTGGATAGGAATTTTATTATGTCTTAGCAAATGGCTAATGTCAAAGTCCTCTTGGCTATTACAATGTGTGATCAATAAAGCAAGACAACATAGTAAAACTTTTGTGCTTCCTAATCTAGTAGTACTGATAAGAGTTTATTTGGAAGCGAGTTTATTTGGAAGCAAGTAATCCAGCAATTGAGATGTTGAGAGCATTTTATGAGTAACAATAATTTATTTTTTGAGCATTAGTGGGTGCCTCTTGAGAATATGTGCCAATAGATGACTTCATTCAACATCCCATTCATTCTTAGTAGCATTCTAAGGTCACTTGGTAATTAGACTAAAGTTATGGATGGTTTCTCAAAATTTTGTCTTTAGGACACTAGTTATACGAAACGATTAGACGACGACATTCATGTCGATTTAGCGCCTAGTGCCACCGATACACCCTTAGTGAAAAAATTTTGTATAGAGAAAGAAAGAAAGCAACCCTAATAATGTCCATAAATGATACAATTCCAATGGGACTCAAAATTACACGTTATAACGATGATGTAAAATGCCCCAGACATCTCCAAAAATCTAAAATATAGTTTAATGAAAGCACAAAAACAAAAATAGCAATACAAATAGGTAAACCCAATTAGGTATGTTCTAGACAATGAAGAATAGATCCACCCTAAGTGAGGGGAAAAGAGAAGAAGAACATGCACCCCTCAAAGTAGATGATGTTAGTTAGACCACAAACAAAAGGCCAGGAAAGGAAATAGATCCTTATCTACATCAAAATGAAAGGAAGAGGTTGTTGTCCCATCAACCACCATGAGAGCACCAATGTTCGTCCTAATGATATCATATGGACAATGGCTTGGGCTAAGTAAGGTAAGTTGGACAATCTTGAGGGGAAGCCCAATGCTCTCGTTGAAGATCTCTAAACATCCAAGGTCAACAAGTCCTTGATGGAAGAGAGAAACCCACTGATAAAGCACTTGCTACGAAATCCAACATGGGAACAAGAGGGGGTGGAAAACCCCCTAATTCAAGGGTGGAACTAACATGTCTAAGTGACAACTCGTGGCATACCTGGATAGTCTCAATGGGCTCAAGTCATCTTGAGAAGTGGGGCACTACCAGGCTATTCTCATTAGCTACCATATAGAAAGTTGAATTCTAATTCTAATTCAATACAATTTGAGAAAAAATAATCGTGTTGAAAAAATCCAAATTGAAAAAAAAAAATTGAAAGTATACACATCATTCATATGAAAAAACATAACAATTATATTTAAAATTTCTTGAAGAACATGTATGAAACTGCTCCCTACAAAGAGAGAGACCTCATAATACACCTTATTTACTGAATATTTTGAGGTCATCATATTATAATTCAAAGTGCATTTTAAAGGTTATTGTTTTTTGTCATATATGAATTTTGTGAAGTAGGAATCAAATTTGAAGGGGGACTTGGCCAAATCTAATTCTATACCATTTTTTGGGGGGAAAATCCCAATGCAACTAAATTTCTCTACTATGTATCGCAAGCCCTTACTTTTGAAGATAGCTTGCCTCTTGATAGAGAGAGAAACACCAATGTTCAAAGTGAGAAAAAATATAGCAAGGGTTCCTCCCAGTTCTCTATAAGGAAATGAAATCCTACTAAAGTGGCATATCCCTATGATGGGATTTCATTCCACATTAACACTTTCTTTCTTTCATCCCTCCTTCCTTCCTAGACCTCCTACTAAATAGGACAGCTAAAGATAAAGTGCTCCTTGGAATCCACCTCTTAAACAAAAGAATGCCTGCAAATCCTATATGCCCACAAGATGTGCTTATCAATCTCAACAAGCAATTGGAGAGAACAAAACCTCAATTGGTAAAGATGAATCCTCAACCCATCTAATTGATGTTGCCAAAGATAATCTAAACAATCAAACAAATTATCAATCTTCTACAAGAAATGCTCAACATAGAAGGCCATCTCAGGGCCCAATGGATACTGTGAAAATATATTTGGAAGCACCAACACTCCAACACAAATAGACACATCGCCCTTACATAGTCATCACTGGGATGATTGTCTCAATTTGAAAATAGGACACCGAACACCCAAATAAGGGTAGGTCATGGCAACCTAAATCATCCCCGCCTTGAAGGAGAAAAAAAGACTTGATAAAGAAAATAACCCTAAATAGCTTTTGCAGACAACACAATAGTTACACAATGCTTGATATGTTATTGTTGTGATTCTTGAATGCATGTATTGCATTGCAAATTTGCATTTGGTCTTTAACAGCATATGGCATGTCTCTTTCTGTAAATAATGTGTCATCGATTCATCATCCAATTAGTGTTCAAATGTTAAATCTTTGTTGTTTTTATTCTATGAAGAGATGCCAAACATCATTACAATATTATAACACTTGCTCCTTTTCACCCCTTTTCAACATCTACTAAATTGGTACTAAATCATCATTATGACACTACTGAAGCAAGGGTTGAAGTTAGAATGCATTGACAAATGTGAAGAAAAGCTAAGGTATGATCATTACAAAGTTTAGTTCATTCATTGCAACAAACAAAAATGGAAATGAAAGGAACAAATATCATGACAATTAGTCAAAACATACCTTTAGATCAAACAAACAGTTTAAGCAACACAGGAAAAACCTCAGGGGAAGAAAAGTGATGATTATCGCAGGCAAAGGATTGATTAATATTATTCGATGAAGTAAACTATAAAACCAACATAGATCCCTCCAGATCTATTAAGCACAGAGAGGAATCAAAAGAAATTGAGATGCAACTTTGTTGATGCTTACAATATTGCGAGCTAAGATGAATCTACACTAGTGTATCTATGCGTATATATGCATGTGTGTGTATTAATGCTTGGTATTCTTTCTTCAAAAATTACATTATGTATTTTAATTTTTTATATTTTGATTTATAAGCATGGACATGACATATCTCATCCATATTGGGTTGTTATTTTTTAAGTTTTTTTAACTTTATATTGGGCCAACATAATGCCACATGTCACGACAGTGTGAGGCACATACATTACACACCTCCTTCATGATGGAATATAGAATGCACCATGCTTCCTTTATTGCAAAAATTAGTGACAAAAGAAGGAAATGAAGGTGTGATTTCTCTACGAGAGGATTTGCCCATTATCTCACCCACAAGAGGACACAAGTCTCAACTCTTATGGGAAGCTCCTTGGACAAACTCCATCAAGAAGCTCACTTCCTTTTTTCCCTCAAACATGTCTATTGGTGGCAGCAAGCAACAAGCAAAGATCTGGGATACTTTGAATACTAGATCAATGAGACAATAGACCTCATATCGACCCTCCACGAGAAAACCTATCCTTATGAGGCATTTGAGGAGTTCCAATTCCTAATCTCAACATAGATCTCACCCCAACTCTCCGCATAAGCCAATGGCTCTCCCACTTTAGGCATCAACCGTCATAACCAATTTCTTTCTCATAACAACAATGTTTCTTGATGCATGTGTTTGAAGCAACAAAATTAGTTTACAAAAAGCAACTAAAAGTAACAAAGTAGACTACATAAATTCCAATTAGATCTGTGAACTTAAAGAATATTTTTCCCTCATAATCCCAACCTATGAATGTAATTTTTAATTTCATTTGTATCATTTGAAGAACCACATTTTACACCAACATAAATTCTTAAATCAATGACAAAATCTAAGAAAAAACAAGTTGTTCCAATCATTTTAAAAAATTTAAAACCAAACTTCTATGTGTGACAAGGGACTTTTATATTGGTTTCTTATTTGACAAACTTATAGTTGTGGTCTATGGCTTTATTTACTCATACACTCAACTTTACAATATTTTCATGTATTTTATAAATAATAGTGATGGGCATGCATTTTTCCTACTAGAGATGCATTATGTTCTCTTATCTTTTGCTTTATGGATTTTATTATGTGCCTTGATCCAACGATGCACAAATTGAAATCCCATAGTTATAACACCCTTGTCTATTATCATGAGATGCAAAGATTAACGTAGTGCAAAACCTATTAGGGTATTTTGAGAGTTTATTTGTAATATTTTGAGTAAACTCAAAATTAATTTCAATCACCATACAACAATGCTTAATATTGACTTTTAGGTGGCACAGGCCAAAGCTCAACCATAACTCTATGCTTATTAAGCACCCAAATCTCACAATCACTTTGGAGATCTGCACCAACATCTTGTATACTATTGTTGACTATTATAAAGTAGTATTGATGCATGGAACATCACATTAGATAGCAATGCTCAAGGTTAACATTAACATCAACCTTCAAGATGACATTGATACCAAGATATCTTGATCACAATGCAATTAATCAACATGTTGAGGCATAAAATATTCCATAACCGATAAACAATACAAGGCAAATTTGTTCCATGAGAGGTGACTGAAATATCCCTACTTGTATCAACCGTGAAGATGACATTGATATCAAGCTAACATGATCACAATGTAATTAATCCCCATCTTGGTACACGTACTCGAAATGTTTCATAAGCAATACAAAAGACAAGAAAAATCTGTTCCATTGGAGGTAATTATAATCTGTAACATCCCTACTCATATCTATTTCAAGAATAAAATCATAACAAAAATAACTTCTACAAATAGTTTAGTGGTGTCAATTCAATGCACTACAAGATAAACTCCAAAATCAAGCATGTTCACCCAAATCAAAGCACTACGAGATAAACTCCATTATCAAGCATGCTTACCCAAGAGCAATAATAGAATAGATTTAGCTCCACAAAAATAAGATCATGCATGGCACATAACAAAAAGGCAATTTGACTTCTTCGGGTTGTGTTCTAGCAATAGGTTAAAGTGTTTGTGGTACAAATGACTCAAATCTTGATCAACAATCTACACTAAAAATAACAAAATCCAAGACTGTGTGAAAGTCTTAACAACATTCACTAACCACGAATGTCGCGAATTAAATGTCTCATGCCTTGGTCAAAATGTTCCAATAAAAATAAAGGGAAAAACAATAAGGAATTTTGTCCCATAGAGTTCATCTACATACATACATACATACAAATCTAAGTATCATGGGTACACGTTCTTGGGGGTTGGATTCTTCACACTCGTGCCCGTCTTCATATCCACATACCAAAGACATACTTGTAGTCATACACAATCAAACCCCATTGTACCTTGCAATACCTTCACATACCCCATCATTCCTCAAGTGAATTTGGAGATGTACCTCAATTTTGGATACATCAACATCAAATTTAGCATAAAAAAGTTATTTAAAAATTAAAAACCCTGAAAAGGTTGTGTTTAGGGTGGGTCCAACAAGAAACCGTAAGACAAATGTTGTCCCCTTTTATACCTTTAAACCCTGATTCATGGTTGACTTTATCATTTTTAAATTGGCTATATGAATTTTAAAGAGACCAATAGAGAATAAGAGATGAAGTAGGGCATTGTTCATTGTTTTTATAGCAAGATATTTGTGTCCGACTATTCAACATTAAGAATTCATTATTGTTGTCATTCTTTACTCCCCAAGTGCCCACATTTTTAGTTTCACCAAGTTTCAAGTTTCAATTTTTTTTATTTGTCATTTCCACGCCATGCTTGGAAAGGGAAGAAATGTCAATGATCAATGTTGAATCATGTATATCAATTGATGGATGGTGGACAATAGAATGCTCTGATTCTTGAATGACTTGAATCTAAAAATGAATATGAATCATCACTAATTTTAATTGGCAATACTTCCAATTCCTTTTTTCCATAAACTATTGTATATACGCAATTATATATAAGTATCCATAATGTACCCTCATCCCCTATTTTGAAAAGTGTCATACCCATATCCATACCTACACTTGTCATACTCGCACCCTAGTAATGACCTCTATTACAAAGAAAAATCAATTGTTGCGTATCTAAACACAACATTATCACTATGCAAATAACTCTATGTACATGAGTAACTTTGTATATAAGCGCATGATCTAGTGATAGGGCCTTTATAATACTTCAATCCTTGTAAAAGGCCACTTGTGTTTAAAAAAAATAGAGTATTTATCCCATAGCGCTTATGTACATACATTCATATCAAAAAATACCATGGTTCATGAAAACATCTAACGAAGATCTTGAAAAAGTCATTTCGCATTTCAAAAGCGAATTCTAATGAGAAAAGGTTCAATATGTTTCACGATCGGTTTCAACTTTTGGAAACATTATACCCCCAACAGGAAACACAAATCTAGTCTTCCATCCTTCACCCAGAAACATTCCAAGATTCCTTTACACGTTTCAAGCACATACCACTGCATTTCTAACAAAAAATTCAATTAAAAAAAATCAAAAACAAAAACTAAGAAACTACAAAATATGTCATGTTTACATGAATCTTTATTTTAGATGATATCCCAAGAGTGCCAATCTCGATCCTTCAATGTAATTATAGAAGATTCTTCAATTGTGTAAAGAATTCCCCTTTTAAGTTTCAATGAAGAACTTGCATGGAATCCCACGGACTGGAAACAACATTGTGCTTTCTATAGGGCAAACTCCATTTTCTACAATATCAATTGTCATTGAGGTCATTGGCAAGAATTTTGCAGACCATGCAACAATATGGTAAGGATTCATTACATTGTCTTAACGTGTATTTCTTGTTTCTTAATTTAAAAAGATGTTTTTATAAGGTATTTACAATCGCAAAGCTTTTTATTGAACCGAGTCATTGAAATTAGTTTGGTCTGAGTCAATCCAAGTCCGAGTTGACCTTTGATTGATTCAGAGTTCGAGTCTAAGTTTTAAACATTGCCTCAAACACCATAACCCGATAAGTAAGGATTGTTTTCATTAATTGCGTTTGTTGATCCAATACTTGTTGAAGGATAAAATGGACTTCTAGATGTTTATTTCCATCCCAAGATCCAAATCTAACATCTTCAAAGATTTGTCTATAGCCATTGCCTCCCTTGTTGATTCAAAGCCAAAATAAGAATATCATCTACGAATAGTAAATGTGAAATTGCCTCATCCCTTACTACTTGTATGCCTTTGATATCCCAAAGAGGTTTAATGTGTTTGTTGAAACCTTCCACTAACATTAGGAGAGTAATGGGGTTAGGGGGCATCCTTGTCGTAGACCTCCAATTGAAAAAGAACAAGTCGATGTTAGTTTCTATGCGTAGCTCGAACTATATTCAAGCTACAACACACCTCTCTTCAACCAACTAGTCTGTACAACAAAAGTACACCCTCCTACAATCATACAACCTTGAAGAAAGTGCAATAGGATTTATGGTGAGAGAAAGAAAGCATGCACTAGTATTTATGGAGGAGAGAGAGAAAGAAGACTCGTGCATGCCAAAAGCATACACGTGCCAAATCTTCAATCTATTGTTGTTTTTAAATGCTTTCTTCCAAATTAGCATTGCAACTCTAAAATTGGTTTTGTGCTTTAATTAGTATTTGCACATACAAGTAAAGGTATCGTTCCCTAAGATAGTAGGGGCACTCATGCATAAGTTTTCCCTCATTAGAGAAAGGAGCAAATCTTTAGGAGAGAAAACTTCCCTTTTGGCACAGTTATCCATGCAACCTAGCACATTAGAGTTCTTACTGCCAATCTCAGTGTTGTTGTGCATGCATCTAGATTCACTATACCCCCTCTTCTTCCTAATCTATATAGAAGCAGGGCACACCATTTTGTGGTTTGAGATTTTGAGTTTAGAGCCATAATCTTCAATTTTTGTTTTTAGAAATAGTAGAAATTTCACATGTTTTTTTGAGAGATCAAATTAGTGTGTTTGTTGTTTTATTTTATTAGCAATATGTGTTTGTATTAGAAATTCGAAGGGATATCCTTCTTTGGGATGTTTCCTACGAATGGTGTATTGAATGTGCACCAAGGACTATCCCTTCCCTCCTTAACTCTTCCACCACTCTCACCAGATTGGGATCAAAACCTATGAAAAATTCCACCATCCATACATTGGGTCCTAACAACTCTTTTTGAAAATATTTTAGCACTTCCAATACCTCCAGGCTTTCCACGAGTACCATTAAGTTTGTATTATGATCAGCCATGACCATCTTCTAAAGTAGGAGATGGGAGCAAAGATATCTCAGATATTTTCCCTAATGGGTTCTGTGGACTTCCTTGTAGTAAGAAACCATTACCTACTATCTCTTTGAAGTTGTTACATTCTACACCATTTCATTGTAGATAGACCAATTTGTGTCACATGTTTTCATCCCTGCCATATATGTTTCCTCCTCTCTAGTTGTTTGACTTCTATCAATGCTTCCACTAAGTGATCCACTCCTCTATTGAGCTTTGATTGGCCCTTTAAGCATGCTTCAATATCACATAATCTCCCTTGAGAGTCTAAAAAAAAAATCAAATATTGTTTCTTTCTTTTATGTTTTAGATTTTGAATATTTTTTTGGAACTGCACCTTCACATGTTATACACTTTTGGAATAATATATCGTCCATTCGCATCTAATTGTATCATAAAACACATCATATTCCACCTAGATGGGGATAAACATGAAGGGTGGTGGTGGTTTTGATCCTCCTCTCTCTCTCTCGCTTTAGGAACATGGGGACATGGTCAGATCCTCACCCATTCCCAACCCAAGAACAATATATATCAAAAAATGTCAACAAACCATCATATACAAGAAAATGGTCCAATGTTCTAGTTATTGTTTCTCGTCCAAGCCTATTATTTCTCCAAGTAAGCACAAGGTCCAAAGGACCTACGTACACTAAATGCTTCTCACTAAAACTTCCTCTAAAGAATCCTCTCTGCTCTAAAGAAGTGGGCTAAACGATTTTATCTACTTGTAATTCCCTAGATCTCCTCTAGTCTCAATACCAAGTTTAAATCAATGTTCAACAGGGACGCATACCCCCCACGTTTCCACGCTCTAGGCACGAGGGGCCACCTAGGGAGTCGTCTCCCCATGTCCCCCTTTTGGGGAGACACGAGGAGTCGCAGGGGGATGCGACTCCCCAAGATGGGGGACGAGTATCCCCAAAAATGGTGCATGTGGGCGTACCCCTTGAAAAGGGGGGCTTCTAGACACCACCACCCCCCTCCCGAAAAGAGGAACTCTTGGGCATTCCTCCTAGATTTTTGCCTAGTAAGGCTTAAAAAGCAAAAATTAAAAATTAAAGAGAAAAAATTAAAAATCAAAAATTAAAAATCAAAAAACAAAAATATAAAAATTAAAACAATTCATGAACTAAACCTAAGTCATTTTATATCCTATCACTAAACCGAACTCCCAAACTCACTTTTATATCATTTGACATTCACATTTCCATTATTCCATAGCCCATGGGTGACTCGTGAGAGATTAAGCCACCCATTAGACTACGAACAGCCGCCCATTCAAACCACTTCGAGCAGCCCCCCATTTGAGCAGCTGCTGAGAGACCTTGAGCGGCCGTGAGGGAGTTTGCAGTTGGCGTGTGAGGGGGTTTACAACCGATGGGTGAGGGAGTTTGCTCTTGTTGGTGAGAGAGTTTACAGCCGACGGGTGAGAGAGTTTACAGCCGGTGGGTGAAAGAGTTTATAGCCAGCGAGTGAGGGAGTTTGCAGCCGCCAATGAGAGTAAACAGCCGCATGTGAGAGCTGTGGAGTGCAATCACTCAGCATTGCCATTCAGCCAGTGATTGGAGCATTCTAAGTTTCCCTTTAGCAGATTTCTTCTTCTGACAGTGGGCAGATAGGGTTTTTTTAATTTCTTGCTTGCTGTTTTTTAATTTCTGAGTAGTCTCTTTTTTGTTTTTACCCTTCAAACTCAGCATTTCGGCATGTAGTTAACCATGTAAAATTAAAAAAATAATGAAGAACCCTTGCTGCAGGTTGCCATAAATTAAAAACTTGCACAGAAAATTCAAAAAACAGCAGCATGAGTGATTACAGTGAGAGTGGCAGTGACACTGATCGTGATTACGATACCCAAACAGAGGGTCATCTTGGGAGTGGGACACGGGTTGAAAGTGGGTCTGGGAACACCTCATCATCATTGAATGAAACCCAAGGCAATGATCTATCCCCACCAAAGGTATTGGCAAATTATGCGAAGGGGGCATTAAATCCAAGAAAACCACGTTTTCTATATGCCACCAAAGTAGCTGGCTCCTCAACTATCAGAAAACCAGAAGGCAAAAGAGGTGGGACACGCAAATGGACATGTAGTATTTGTGGCCATCCTTGGACTGGGAGTTATAGTCGAGTTAAGATGCACCTTTTGGGCATAGGTGGCAAAGGGGTCTCTGTATGTACAACATTAACCATGATGGAAAGATCCGAGCTTTCAAGGATACCAGCATAGATCCATCTTAAACCCAAATCTATCAAGCACCAAGAGGGATGCAATTTCTTGAGGTGTAATATTTTTTTATTATTTCATTCCATGTCAAGTTTTACCTGGTGTGTGTAATTGTTTTCTTTTGTAATTGAGCCTACTTTAAATTTTTTTAATGTAGCGTTATCTAACATAACGCTAGCGCCTCAACATCTCCCCCATACTGGACTGTAGAGCACCTTGCTACTCTCGGTGCAACAAATGGCAGTAGATGCAAAAGGCACCTTCTCTAGCCAAAATGTCATGAGCGAAGCTTATCAGAATGTGGAAGCAGCTACAAGCTCCAAAAGAAAATCGAAAGGAAAAAAA
This sequence comes from Picea engelmannii, assembly GCA_009831015.1. Taxonomy (NCBI): domain Eukaryota; kingdom Viridiplantae; phylum Streptophyta; class Pinopsida; order Pinales; family Pinaceae; genus Picea; species Picea engelmannii. The sequence goes on from ML788500.1 coordinate 1,467,229, forward strand.
TCATCCATGGGCGTTATGCCTCCACCATCTCCTGTTGATAGTGGGATATCTTCATCCGAACATGAGGGTTATCGTTCTTGTGCAGTGGGACCAACTATTGCAGGGATGTACAGTATGCTGAACCATGATGATACAGATGATGCCATTGGCATTATTCTTTTTGCCAATGGTATTCCTTTCCATGTTAGTCGCTCTCCTTATTATAAGGATATGGTCAAGGCAATTGCAACAACAGGACCCTCATATGTGCCCCCACGTGAACAGAAGTTGAGGACTGTGATATTAGACAGGCAAGTGCTCTGCACAAAGGGCAGATGAAACAGACATGCGTGAGAGAAGGTTGTTCTATTGTTATGGATGGGTGGACAGACATTGCCAAATGCACACTCATCAACATCATAGTTACATGCAGAGAGGGGGCTTTCTTTCTTAGAGCTCTTGATTGTTCTGGAAAACACAAAAATGCAACTTTTCAATTTGAGCCCATCAATGTTGTATAGGTTGTGACAGATGCAACAGCAGTGTGCAGATCAGCTGGGTTGCTGATTCAAAGTAAATACAGGCATATTTTTTGGACCCCTCGTTGTGTGCATGCACTTAACAATGCACTGAAAGACATTGGCAAAATTGAGTGGGTATCCAGCTTGGTGACAGCTACGACAAATGTGCATTTGTTTATCTGCAACCACCACACCTCCTTAGCCATGTATAGGTCTCATTCGAGGAAGGAATTCCTCATGCCCACAAAGACTAGATATGCTAGCTCTTTTCTTTTATTGGAGAGGATGTTGGACGTGCAATCGGCATTGCAGGCCATGGGTGTGACACCGGAATTGAGTAGGTGGGCAGAATCTAAGACAGATAAGGGCAAGAAAATCAGGGTTCAAATATTTGATAATGATTGGTGGACATATTGTAGTTATTTGGTGTCACTCTTACACCCTATAGTTGAGGTCATTCACTCCACTGACACAGCTTCTCCTAGTCTTGGAGAAATCTATGAGACTTTTGATAGCATGTTGGTTCAAGCGAAGGTAGCCATTTGTGAGAAAGATCCCTCCTTACAGTTCTATACGACCCAGATTTGACCCATTAGTCAACGTAGGTGGGATCGAATGAACACACCTTTGCACATGGCAGCGTAAGCACTCAACCCAAAATGGTATGTGGTAAGGCCTAGTAGAATTCTTCCCATTGAGGATCCAAAGGTCAAGAAAGGATTTCGAATTGCCATTACAAAGATGTACAATGCAAAAGAGAGGAGAACACTTAGGAGACAGGGATGCAGTTTGCAAGTCTCAACGGTCCCTTCAACAAGCCTGATGCGAGGGAAGATTGCAATGAATTAAGCCAGGATGATCCCATTGGTTGGTCGGATGATGCTCCAGAGATCCAACATCTTGCTATTCACTTGTTGTCTCAGATTGCCAGTTCCTCCATAGGAGAGAGGAATTGGTCCACATATAGCTTCATCCACTCTATTAAGAGGAATAGACTTACGTCTAGGAGAGAAGAGAAGCTATTTGCAGTGCACAATGCCTTACATCTTGCTCATAGGAAGACACCAGAGTATCAGAGGGGATCGGTGACACGATGAGATGTGGATCAAAAGGATGGTGCACAGATAGATCAGGAGGATGAACCGGATGAGTTGTACCATGGTTTGGTTGGTGTGCCAATGGTTACTCATGAGAGTGACTCTGACTTAAAGATAGACAGTGACATTCCCTTTGATGGTCTAGATGACTTCATGCAGCAAATGGTCCATGATGCTCAATTTATTTTCAATGCTCATTGTCCATTGTTAATTTTCACTTTTAACTTTTCAGTGTTGACACTAGATACTGGTAATTGATGACCTCACACCGAGTCTTTCACTTGTCACTCTTTACTATGTCATACCTTAGTATCTACTATTTTGCTTAGTACTAATTAGATTCTAGAATGATGAATGATGAATGATGAATTTAAATCAATGTATCAATAATTTACTATTTGTGTTTCATTTATGATTTATGAATCAATGTATTTCATTACTGAAATTGAATCATGTTTATATCATTTAAAAATTTGAATTTAGTAGTATTTAGTATTATACTGATGAATTTGCATGAGATCAATTGTTATTGTTGAGATTTTATCATTATTATTATTATTATTATTATTTTTAAAATTTTATATTTTTTATATTTTATTTTATATATGTGATGTCTCCTCATCCCCCATTTCCCTAAAATCCCTAAAATTTGAGGGTCCTTCCACACATCCCCAATGTGCATCTCCCTGCTCCCACATCCCCCCATCCCGGAGTCTTGGTGGAATATTTGGTTTAAATCAAACCCACAAATTCTCTATTTCTACCAAAAATAGGGTGACCTAGAAGTTCTTCCCGAAATTCTTTCCCCCTATGGTTGGGTCCATAAATGTTCAAAATAGAGATTTTCTTGGCTAATTCTTTGAAGTATAAAAACAATCAAACCAAAATTTTGTTAGAGTAAATGATTCAAAACAAAATTAGGGCACCATAATGTCACTAGGCCACTTGAACCCATAGCATCAATAGCAATGAAGTGCCATCCTAAGAAAATTTTGTATAGTACATTGATTACCTATTCCCACCTTAACATTGTTTCTTGCAAAAGCAAAATGGCAAGTTCGGCAAAAGGTTTGGCCTCTTAAGGGGTCTCTCTCTACACGAAATCCCAACCCTCTCACATTCATGGAGAGCATGATCATTTCTTATTCCTTTTCAAAGCTACACCCACTCTAAGGGCTCCTTTTATTGTTTGTCGTTTTCCCAATTGCACCTCCATATCCCCCTATTCTTTTGCCAATTGCAAAGATGATTACCTGCCTACTATGAAACATGATTCGTTGAAAACCCCCCTCGTGTCTCAAATCCGACGTGGGGACACGGATTCGACCTAATTCGTGTCCGACACGAATTAGGATGGTGTCCCGATTTTATGACACGTGTCACGGAAAAAGGAGGCCCGCCCCCTCTAAAAAGCGTATTTCTCATTCATTTTCTCATTGTTTTCTCAACAGGTCACGGTGTGGGCAATTTTGGTGAGCAAGGAAGAGGTTTTTGTGCAGGTTTGAGAGCATTGCAAGTGTTTCCAAGTGGATTTGAGGACCAAACTGCAGGTTTTTTGCTACAACAGTGATATTTCTTCCTCCTCCAACAAAATTGATGGCTCAATCTTCAAAGACAGCAGCAAAAGGGCAAAAGAAAGGGAAGAATCCCGATGTTGGTGTTGCTCCTCCTCCAACAAATCCAGTACCCTCTTTTAGTGTCCCATCTTCTGCAAGTGGAGCTGGAAGTGAAGCTTCAAATGATGGAAAAATCAGCAGGGCAGCAAAACAACAAAGTCAAGACGGCAAATATCCATTGTGGAAGTATGTTACAAAGAAACAAGGAGATGGGGCCAAGGCAAAAGGGGGTGGGAACGTTTTGTGGACATGTGGCTTTTGCCATACTGATTTTACAAGCACTTATTACCGAGTTAAAGGCCATTTGTTGGGGCTTCCTTGTGGACTTGGAGCATGTAAATCAGTGAGTGCATCCAAAAAAAGAGAAATGGCAAAAGAGGATGCTATTGGCTTGGGAAAGGTGGCAACAGCATCTAAGAAAATCCAAAATGATGATCCTCTTCCATTCTTGAAGAAGCCATCTAGCAATTTTAAATTTGGGAGTGGGAGTGCAACTCAAGTTACTCAACAAGCAAGAAAGAGGGGGGCAGCTGGTCCAATGGATAAGATATTTCAGCGAGAGAAGTGAGAAGAGGTTGATCTTACCATTGGTTTCTTTTTCTATCTCAACTTCATTTCCTTTAATGTTGCACGGTCTCCTTTGTTTCTTGAGATGTGTAGAGCTCTAATTGATCAGGCTCCAATCGGATATGTTCCTCCTAATTCAGAGAAGCTTAGAACCACATTGTTGGTGAAGGCAAAGAAGGAGGTGGATAAAATCCTAAAACTTATCAAATCAACATGGCCCTCAACCGGTGTTAGTATTGTTTCCGATGGTTGGACAGATGCAGCACGCCATCCACTCATCAACTTCATGGTGTCTTCCCTGAATGGAGCAGTCTTCTTGAAAGCAGTGGATGCTCTTGGAAAATACAAGGATGCACAATATATGGGTAAGTTGTTCATTAAGGTTATTGAAGATGTAGGTGTTGATTCTTGTGTGCAAATTATTACAAACAATGCACCTATTTGCAAAGCTGCTGGCATGATTGTGGAAGCTAAATATCCACAAATATTTCGGACACCTTGCATTGTTCATTCTTTGAATTTAGCACTTAAATATATTGTTGTGGAAGTGACATGGATGGGAAGTCTTATTGAGGATGCACGCCATATCCACAATTTTGTACAAAACCATACCAATGCCCTCACAATCTACAAAGCATACACACATCTGTCATTGTTAAAGATTGCAGATACTCGGTTTGCCTCCTCATTCATCATGCTTAAGAGGTTGAGGGAGGTCAAGAGTGCTCTTGGGTCCATGGTTATTTCAGAGTATTGGTCTTTTTGGAGAAAGACAGATCAAGCTTCTTCAAAAAGGGTCAA
>ML788500.1:1475101-1513378 GCA_009831015.1 Picea engelmannii
TCAACCTCCCCTTCGACAAATTGCATGTTTTTCCATGGTATTTGGTACCCTTTGTTGATGGATATGTCCTCCCTAAGGTCTTTCTCCCATGCTTAGAAGGAATGTGTGAAAAGACCCATCATGGATAGCCTCTCAAAGGATACCCTTCAAGTGTCGCCAAATATGATAAACCCTAATGCGGTGTGGTAGTGGATCCAATGGCACAATCTATACACTATGCCCCCTGCTAATGACAATAGTTAGCTTGATTGGGCAGAGCTCAATCTGGACCGATCCATGGCATCTGGTGATGCTTCTAAACCCTTGCAATCTTTGCCTAAATATTGATCTATAGAACTTCTCCTCGCAAATTGACCTGCAACACAAGGCCCAAATGTCCTGCACATGTTATTAATGAGATAGACCCATCATACACCCCTTGGATTGGACGCTCTAAGCACCCAAAGTCCAAGCCTGGCTTGGAAATCTCTTCCCAGTAATCAAAAGAACCTCCCACCTCCAGTTAATGATTTAGGACTATACCTTTTTAAAAAGCAATTTCGTTCCCATGTCTTCCGACCTACAAACCCTTTGACCCCAAGTCCTCCTTGTGGAACCATAACCCCACTCGTGATCCCCTCACCATTTTTTGAACAACATTAATATGTATGACAATCACATACTTTATATTTTTATAACATATTATATTTAAATAACATCTACATATTATATATAACTTTTTATATACTTTCTATACAAGAATGTATTATTTTCTTATAATATAATTGACATTATATAACAATTTCATTATTATATAATTTACTATATTTTAATTTAATAAGTCTAATATATACTTTATTATATACATTAAAATAGTTCTTTCATTTCTCTTCGAAGGTGTCAGACTTCAACCCTGGTGAGCCTCTCTTTTTCATTTTTTTATTTAGCAATACGCTACAAGGTATATCCAATACATTTTTTTAAATTATTTTGACTATGATATGGCTCCAACGTGTATCCATATATGTGTCAAGAAGTCAAATACAAACCACGGCCATATAATCATTGTATTAGGATTCTATCAATCTCCTATCCATACTGCATATGAGATACAACATACTTGTGTAGGGGGGTTGGATCTCTCTAATAACCTTGGTGTTAAAAAAGGTTTTGAACATGTGTGATAAACTTCTTGAACTTAATATACAAGAACAAATATTATTAAAAGGTAATAGTTGCATGACTAGATCTTGAAGAGGGTTGTGAAGAATGGTGTGAGGAGAATGTAGAAATAATCTATCTAAAAGAGGATAACTACTTTGAACTCTCTATTTGAGTAATCTACTCCTCTCTATGATGAATCTCCCTATGAAGAGGATTTACAAGAGGCAAAGAAAATCTCCCTATAAGAGGATTTACAAGAAGCAAAGAAAACCTTCCAACTTCTCTTTGATGAATTTCTTCCTCTCCATGATGAATGTCCTAGTGAGGAGAATGCACTAGTCAAGAAGTATGTTAAGCAAGTAGAAATCAATGAGCAAAGTCATGACCATGTAATGAAAGAGGTTTTCGAAGTGAACTTTTCCATTGGCAATGTTCTCTCCCACCCCATAATCAACTTTCCACATTTATGTGAATGACATTTTTTATCGCATAATTCCTAATGTCTTGTTGAACCATACTTTGACCCATATGACCTCATTGAGCATCTTAAACGATGTACAAAGAATGAGCATTCACAAAGCTATTATAAATTCAAGCATATGATTCTCTACAAGCAAAAGGTCAAAAAAGCATATGAAGAAGTAATATGAGGTTTATTTTCTATAACAAAAAATTCACAAGGGCAAAGTTAGTCCTCAAGCTCCAAGGACGAAGCCTTCTAGAAGGAAGGGCATGTTGTGTACCTCAATATAACATTTTTATTATCACACCAATAAACCCATGTACATGAGCAATCTTGTATATAAGCTCATGCCATAGTGAATAATGGTCTTTATGATGTAGTAATATTTTTGTGCGAATTGAGTTAAATAAGGGCCCAATTAGATTGTTTAGTGCCAATTAAACTAAATAAGCATGTAATTACCCCAGAAAGGTAACTTGGACCACAAGTTAGGGCTTCAGTCTTTTTTGTGCAAATACGGATTTGCCCCTCTTTGTATCAATCAAATATTTCTCTCTCGATTTAGAGCCACCTTTTGAAATCCTTTGTTAATATTCTAGATTTTAGGTGCCATCCATCGCTATGTGAGTAGATGCCCCAATCTTTTGTTGTTTTTTTGTCATTTGAATTTCATTTCCTATCCTATTTCTTGTTCTTATTTCAATTCATATCAACATTTGCAATACGAGTGTGGTGTTTAGCTTCCATGCACACTACGTCAACATACACTCTTCTACCTATGATTCAATTGTGCTCATAGTCAAAAAGTTGTTGATATATTATAAAACATTTTAATTTATGTTTTAAGATAATATCAGACATTAATATATAAAATAAATTAAACAAAAAATTATATGTAGAATATATTCTATAATTTTTAAATAATATAATATATAAAAAAATTTAAAAGAACATGCAATATATGTACATATATATTTATACATAAATAGAGACATACATACCTATATATATATATATATATATATCACAGTTCTATAAAAATGTATATTTTAAATAAAACCACCCTAGATCCATTTTAACCCTAGATCTATCAAGCATAGCATAGAGGGGGATCAAATCCCTCAAGATGTAAAGTCGTTTGATGGGGTCAACACTTATGGAAAGCTTTGCACCTCAAGGGATTTAATCCCTCTTGCCACTTGATAAGTCATCCTTAAGATGGATATAGGGTTGTTAACCTTAAAGTATATAGTTTTTTAATGTGAAAAACGATGAGACTAGCATTACACTCTCTCACTAGTGACTCTGGATTTAGATCTACTTAAAGGATCAAACAAATTGGGTCAACCAAGGGCTACTGAGCTTACAAAATGGTAAATGATACAGGTTTTGATCAATGATGGGATAGAAGAGAATCTCAAAAGAGATTTCAAAAACACTTTACCCTTAAAATTGTTTAAGTTTGAGTAGCCTCGAAAGATATCCTTATTGTATTTTAATTTGATTAAGACAAAACCCTAAAGAATATTATTATATTATATTTGTTAAGACAACCCTATTGTGTCTTTGTAAAAGTCGACCCTATTGTGCCTTGACAAGTAAAATGAAAAATAAAAGTGTAAAGTGACAGGTCCACCCAGACCTAATTTTAGGCTAGCCAAACTACTATTTATAAAGGAGGTCAGTGCCTCATTTGAACATACACACTAGCTCTGCAACTAAGAAGAGGGAGATGCTACTGCAGCTAGGAAGTGACATTGTGGAGGTTCTTGGTTTATCACTTGGGTATATCTTGGTTATGTGGTGCGCTACTCTTCCCTAGTCAAGGGTTAGAGGAGGATCTTTTGCTTTGTTAGTTCTCTCTTGGAGAAAGGCCTTGTTCTTGGTTGGTGGATCTATATTGAGAAAGTTTGTTGGCTTTTTCCCCCTAGAGGGTTTTCCCAGGGTAAATCTTGTGTATGTTGTGAATGTTATTCTTCTAGTGATCCTTTATATGCAGTTATTATGCTAATGGTTTATAAGTAAAAGAACACTAATCTAGTTAATTTCTTAAGACGTAAAAATCAACATGGAATCAGAGCGGGCCTAAATGAAGACATTTTCATAGCACAGAAGAGCTCGTTTAAGAAGCTAAGGGCACAGGAAGACTCCCCTAACCCTAGCACACCTTTTCCCTGGAACAGTTTTCAGTTTTGGACAAATTTCAGAAATTAGGGTTTCTGCATAAACCCTAAAAGATGACAACATCCACCTTGTTGGAGGGCGTTGGGCAAAGTAAGACCATCTAGGAGCTCACCCTAGGAGGGCGCATCTAGTCCCTGGATCAGAATTTCGAAATTTGAAATTTGAGAAATTAAGGTTTCATCATAAAACCCTAAGTTTGTAGTTGCAGTTGCAGTATTAGTCGCAGTATCAGTTGCAGTTGCAGTTGCAGTATCAATTGCAGTTGCAGTGCCAATTCCTTCGTGTCAGTTCCTTCATGCCAGTTGTTGTGCCAGCTACAGTACCAATTGCAGTGAAAGTTTTTGTGAAATGTTGGGACTAATTTTTTATTGTCCTAGTGCGCCTTTTACCCTAGCCAATCTCCAGCTACTATTAGATTACAAGTTGAAGCACCTTTGAGGTTTTAAAGGTTCATCATTGCTTGTCGCTACTGTCGGATGGTGCCACTACCTACAGATACTATCAGTGGTATGTACTTACATATATTTAAGCTATATCATTATCTTAAGGGTATTTGCAGGAGATGGGGTCTTTTGTCCAAACAACAATCATAGATCCAGAAGGATCTCAGATCCAGCACATTAAGACGAACAATGCACCCCAGGTTTGATCAATTTAATATGCCTCTATTTGTTATGGCATTATTGTGATCTTATGATCATCTAGGTTGTATTTTGATATGTTGAAGTTATGACTATCATACTAACCATTGGTCAAAATTAAAGTCAAAGTATTAGATTGATTAAGGTTGAGATTATAGAGTTTATTCTCTAACTCATATTTCTGTCAAGAAAGCATATTATCTTAAGTACATATGACAAGTTGAAGAGAATACTTATCATCTTGAGTGAAGGAGACTCAGAAGAAAAGCAACACACTCATTCTTGAGGACAAGACTCCAGGTTCCAGGTTTGATTGATTAAATTGATAAGATTCAAATTTGCACATATCAAGTTTGATAACTGCCACATTACAAATAAACATTATAGTTGTGATAGCAATCTTTGAAAAGCTTTATTATTGAATACTTGGTAGCATGTGAGCACTATTGAGATAAATGCTTATTGTAATTATTTACTAGATATAACTAACATCTCCTCTAGGAGAAACTTCTTGTTTTGTTTCCAGGTTACCATGGAAGAATGATTGATCACAACACTAGAAGAAAGTTGCTCTCATTTCTTATGATTGTATTTCTTATTTTTGGCTCTTGTTCCAAGCAGGTCACAAGTGATAGCTCTAAAGGAGCTATTGTGACGATTGTTCTTGCTATTGTTTTTATTATTATTATAAAGAGTATTATTCTTGTCTATTGTTTCTCCCTTGTTGTTCTTGTTCCGGGCAGGTCACAGGTGATAACCTTAAGGGAAGCTATAGTGACGGTTACAGGAGACAACATATTAGATGATCTCTAGTTTGACGGTTACAGGAGACAACATATTAGATGATCTCTAGTTTGACGGTTACATGAGACAACATATTAGATGATCTCTAGTTTGAGACATGGAGCAGACTATCTAGATAAGAAGTTGTATACACGACGGTATACATCCATGTACAAAGAAGAAGACGAAGAAGGGTACTTTTGCGAGATACGAAGTATCTCATATGGAGATTAATTGTAAGGAGCAAAAGGCTCCAAAGATGACAAAACAAATCCCTCTAGTGTAGTTGATCACTCTTCAGATCATCAAGAAGAGTTAGTAGAGCCAAAAGGGCCTACCCAGAATCATTGCAATAACCAGGAAGATGGTCTCGTGACACTTTGTAGGATGCAAAGCCATATGGCATTGACGAGCCATATCACGAGGAGCAGATGGCTCCACCAGCGGTGAGGCAGGTGGCCCCACCAAGTACCAACTCAAAAGGAGCTAGAGTTCAGAGGGAGTCAGCCCTCACAATCCAGTAAGGAGGAGCAGCCTCCCCAAGACCATTCATGGAGATGTACAAAGGTTGATTTGTGTCCAGAGGATTCTCCCAACAAGAGGGAGAAGACTATGACAAGACACTTGCTCCAGTAATCAAAAGAAATATATATAGAACAACCATGATCCATTAAAAGAGATCGATGCAGTATGAGATTCAAAGGGAGAAAATGAATTTGTTATCATGATGGAGTAGAGGAGCTACTCTCAGAGTTCAGCAGCTATAGTGAGAATGGAGCAGTCATTCTCAGTTACAGAAAAAGCAACTACAGGTGCAAAGTCCCAGTTCCAGATGGAACAGTTGCAGAGAGAGTAGAGGACATACTCTCAGACAGTAAGACAAATAGTGCTTTGCAAAAAGCACATACAACCAGCATATGATCGAGCAAATTGAGTTGCAGTTGAGCAAGAGTACCAGTTTGGTACAATGTGATGTGAAAATTTGGTTCGTTGATATATTTGAAAAACACGAGAACAGATATATGTTTTGCGGTGAGCACATTGAATCAGTACATGATTGAGCCTAGACATGTTCACCTAATTATGGCAAAATATGTGATGAGGTACCTAAAGGGTACAATCGATTATGGACTCAAATATATCTCGGATCATGAGATAAGATTGCAAGGCTACACAGATTCAGATTGGGCAGGTAGTGTCACAGACTGGAAAAGTACGTCCCAATGTTGCTTTAGTATGGGATCAGCAGTGATCTCATAGCTCAGTGAGAAGCAGACCTGTATGGCACTCAGTTCAACAGAGGCAGAGTATGTGGCAGCATGGTCAGCTTGTGGCGAAGCAGTTTGACTTCGGAAGTTGATTGCAGAATTGATTGATCTCGAGTTGGAGGAAACCTATATCTTTTATGACAACCAGAGTTGCATAAAGTTGTTAGTGAACCCAGTGTGTCATGACAATTCCATGCATGTCGAGATCAAGTACCATCATATCCGAGAGATGATACAAAAGGGAGCGGTAAAGCTCCAATATGTTCCTACCGATGAGCAGATAGCAAACGTGCTGACTAAGCCTCTATAGAGAGTGAAGTTCGAATACTTCAAAGACAACCTTCGTGTGGTCCAGAAGGATTTTCCCTCATGAGAGGGAGCGATGTGTTCCCAAGTAGCGGGAAGTGATGTGTTCCCCAGTAGTGGGAAGTGATGTGTTTCTTGGTAGAGGGAAGTGATGAGATCCCCAGTAGTGGGATCAACAAATCAATGCTTTCACTAGAGCCACAGCTACCTTTGGAAAAAACTTAGCAAAGATTGCAAGAGATGTGAACCAACCAAGTAAGCAATTCCAAAGTTTTGTTAAGTTTAAATGTTTAAACTTTAAATACTTGAATTTTTAGCCAAAGTCTCAATCTAATTTGTTGAACTAACTTTGTATTTGCAACAAATTCGTGGGATTCATTTGGTAGCCAATATCCGCAGTTGCAAAAGTTTGCACTTTGAGTCCCGAGTCAAACTTACAATGCTTCTTGGTCTAAGTGCAATTGATCCATCTTTGAGCAAATTCACATGAAGAAGAGAAACCGTTCGGAACAAAAAAGATCAAATGATCTCCTCTTCATGCAATACAACCATTTGGTTAAGGAGCAACCAATTGCTGAACAAAAGACCAAATATAGATCCCATTGTGTTGGACGATATTGATCCAACCTCTAAATGGGTGGAGGAGACTCACCCAAGAGAGTTTGATCCTCATTATGATATCGATGACTTGGGGTGGACTGATTTGGATTCAAATCCACTAGTATAAGTAGGTGTAGCACCAAGCATAGCAAAAGCAAGCACTAGACATGCAACCCATGCATCTACTAGTACTACTACCGCCACTACAGATGTCCCTGAGGAGTCAAAGACTCTAAGGCAAGAGGATGATCCTGTAGGTCATGCTGAGGATCCCATTTCTAGCAGTGGTGATGAGTTTGATGATTGTTCATGTTGATTAGTGATATGTTGTAGGTCAATAGCTTGTAGCATGTTGGTTTTGGACTCTACAGGCCATTTAGAGCCTCATTGATTATGTATTTTGTTTCGACATTGTCTAAGCATTCTACATTTTGGCATTTTTCACCGAAATCCAGTGATATAAACATTGTTAAGACTTTGTATGGTGTTTATCTTCCCATTACATCACTAAAAATACAAATAGAATAGAATTGTTGTTTAGGATAGGCTCATTGCCATAGTAGTAAGTTTAAGATCTATTTTAGCGAGCCAACCATTGGAATATTCAAGGCGGTTTACAGATCATATTGATATCAAAATAGTTTACTTTGCCCATTTGTGTGGGTTGAGTACAGTGTATGCTTACCAGCTTGAAAATTCTAAAATTGAGAGAGTTGCCCCCAGTGGATCCTAAGCAATGTTGTTGGGAGCGGGAATGGGAGTGAGAGCAAAGGCGGCAATTTTCAAAAATTTCCTAGAGCAGGAGCGTTTTTTATATAATACATAAAAATATATATTTTGATGCATATATATTAAAAAAAGCATGCAGAATGTCGAATCAATTACAAAAAACATGAAAACATAGATATAAGATCATTTAACTATTGGATTAATGATGATCATCAAAGCATCAACCATTTAGTACACATATAACATTAATCCTAAACATTTGTCATCAATAGATTGTAACAGACAACATCAACCACAAAATGAAATAGACTCTAGAGCATCATATTCATTACCAAAGAGTTGTAAGATTCGGACAATAGTTCAAATTTCAAACTTCAAAGGTAAACTATCAGATAATGTTCATAACTTCATTGTTTACAGAATAAGCCATAATAAAGAGTCAAGACAAAGTACTAAGTTCTAGAGACTACTTATAAACAAGAAAAAGAAAAAGAGATCTAGTATATATTAGCAAGTACTAAGTACTATGCTCTAAGTTTTCCTCTTGCCACGAGAAACTTCTAGTTTCTTTTCCTGTGCTCTTTGAGTTTCAAGAAGAGTAGTAGGTGGAACTTGGAAGTGTTCGTGGAACACAACCAGTAGCTGAATGGCCCTCACGTGACAATGGACGTCGTGGAGATAAAGAAAAAATTGATGCATCTGGAGCATTGTTGGTGGATGGGGGTGGCATGTCTCCTCCAAGAATATGATCACCATCATGATCACCCAAAAGTTTTGCTTCCAAGCGCTCTAAAACCATGGCTCCATCCTGACCAAAATATATTGGGGTATTTATCCTCAATGATTGCTCCTATTGCCTTACAATTAACAGCATTATCAATGATGACTTGAATGACATTCTAGGGCCCAATCTCTTGAATGATTTTAATCAAGGCATCTGCAATATTAATACATGTCTTTCAACAATCTGAGTAGTCATGAATTGAAAGGAAGACTGCACCACTAGCAGACACACCAAGAATATTTATCAATGGCCTACCTTTCACATTTGTCCAACCATCAAATACAATTGATACTTCGATGTCGATTCCAATCATTTGTAAATTTTCCTAGAGCACTTTGGATTTTGGCTCTTTCCCTGTCAAGTCCTAAGGTTCTAGCTTTGTCATACTCGTGGCTCATGTATCCTTTAGGGGCACCATTGATGACTTGTACCATTTCATGCCAATATGGTGAGAGAAGAACATTGAATGGTATACCACGTGCATAGAGAAACCTGAAAATTTGTTCATCCACATCATCTCTACAACCTTGGTCAAGGAAATCTAACAGTTTTTTACACCCTAAAGACGAAGGCGAGAATGCACTAGCATGGGGGGATGCGGATCGATCAGTGAACATTCTTTGTGCACTCTCAGGTTTAACCTTTTGTCTTTTGGATTTGTTTTGTGTTGCCTCCTCTTCCCCTTGGTATGAGTCTGACTTTGGGTGGCACGCTCACACAGGGTTTGACTCCTATACTCTTACCTTCATCCTAGTACATGGTCCCACACAGATGCTTTCTCACAAAGGTAAAGGAACCTGTGTATTCTGTATGCCAATGGTGGCATGTAAATTTTGTGGTTCCACCCCCTTTCCCTCCCCCAAGCCATGTGACATACTTCCACAGAGGTGTGTACTTCTCTTTGGATTTCTGGGGATTGTGATCATCACTATCATTTTCACTATCTTCATACCCTTCCAATCCTTCCTTGTCTCCTTGGTATGTGTTGTCCACTTCTATTTCTTATTACTATCATGGTTATTTCTACGTGAACTTCCCACCACCACCATCAAAATCAAAAATGGAACCAAAGTGACATACCACATTGACACCATCATCATGATTGTTGAACCTTGATAATAACTTGCTACCTGCAATAGAATGATGGAGGAGAAATGGGAAAGTGTAGGAGAAGAAAACATTCAAATATTCAACATAGCATAATATACTAGTTTACAACACATGGATTTCTTTTTCTAAACAAGAAACAAGAATGGGCTTAACAGCCTACCTCTTTAGCTCTCCAATGGTAGTTGAATATGACTATGGTAGCCTTCAATCTCCCTTCCAAGCTCTCACAAATGGCAACCTTCAATCTTTCTTCCAAGCTCTCCAATCTCCCTATGGCAGCCTTCAATATTCCTTCCAAGCTCTCAAATCTCCCTTCATTCTCCTTCAATCTCCCTTCAATCCACGCAAGAACTAGCAAGAACCCTCGCAAAACCCTCCTAGCAAAGATGAGTGAAATGAGAATAGAATGAGAGAAAAATGGAGTGAGTGTTTTAATCCCTTAAAAACCCTAGCCATACCTTTTCCTCTCTTATGGAACCTTGTCGTGGTTCCCACTCACTCCCAAAACAAGAAATGAATGCCCTCTCTTGCCTCAAAAGCACGGATTGAAGGGGAGTGCTCAGGGAGCTTTTTTTTAAGGGAGGGAATGCTCAGGGAGCAACAAAAAAAGAATGCCCTCTCTTTCCTCACACGCGTGGATTGAAGGGGAGTGCTCAGGGAGCGTTTTTTAAGGGGGGATGCGCTCTGGGAGTGATTGCTCCCTAAGCAAGGAGAGAAAGCTCCCTGGATCAGGGAGTGAACGCTCCCTTACTCAGGGAGCGAACACTCCGGCTCAAGGAGCGACGACTCCCTGACTCAGGGAGCATGCTTTCTAAACACTCTCTTTGGGAGCATGCTTCGAGAGAGAGAGCAAGGGGGGGCCGCTCCCCCACAACATAGATCCTAAGATCAACACGAGAAGCATTGAGAAAAAGCCACAAGCCTCGAAAATAGCAAACGAGCATAAGGAAGGACCCATTGATGAAGAGGAGTTCAATTTACAAGGTTGGAACCTCAAGTGTATAACACTTCCAAGGGCATGTCCTTACTCATGGTCCTCTTAAGAAAAAGATCAACCCTTTTCATAAGCAACCCCGACTCTCATGAGAAACTGAAAGATTGTGAGGAGTTGAAGGAAGAGAAGGAAAAACCCAAGCTCAAAAAAGGAACTCTAATAACCAACCTTCTCAACAACTATTTAAAGTGGAAACAAAGGTCGAGAACAAGCCCTAGGAGAGTAGGTAGATCCAGTTAAGTTGAATCGTTAGTTGAAATAGCGATAAGCCTATTTCAATGCATAATATACAAGAGAAAAACTAGCTTTTGACATACTAAATTTAGTCATAGATAGAACTTGGTGTGAAAGCAACAATGCGACCCTTAGATTGGATCGAAGCCCACCAACAACTAAGTGGCAGGTAATCAAAAACCTCCTCAAATCCCAGATTTACCCTATGATGTATGAAGAGGACCAGTGAATTGGGTGGCACTACTATCGACAAATGCAAGGATAGAGTGTACAAGATTACACTACATAGTTCTTGAAGTAAGTCATTCAATTGAGGATCTCCCTCAACAACCCACACATGATCATCAAGTACTTGGGTGGCCTTCATAGTCACATAAGGAGGCAAGTTATGCCCTTCAAGCACGAGACCATAGATGAGGCCTATGTGCAAACCCATAACATTGACTCTAATCAGAAGAGGTGCAACCAAGTGGTTCAAAGTAGTCTAACCATTAGGGAGCTTCCATCAAGGGTGAAAACAAAAAAGGGGCAGGTAAAAATAAGATCATTGCCACTACATGCATGGAAGGACCCTAAGGACCACTTTGACCATTACATCTTTAATGATCACACAAAATAAAAATCGTGGATGCTACATATAAAGTTAAACCCTACAGACTGCAAGCAAGAGTCCAAGAAGAAGAATCTTCTAGTTGTGTACACGAGGAAGGACATGATAGAAAGCAAAGTCGATGTGAAAGAGAAAATTGTCTACACAACAATGTAGGAGGTGAAATTGAATAGCCTCCATCACAAGGAATCGAACCAAGCAAAACAAGGTAGACACTTTGTTTGACTCTAGTTCACATGCCAACCTCACTGCAAAGAACCTAGCAATTCTTGATGTCTGAAGAGAAAGGTGGAGCACGAGATACAAATACAATTAGATTCTTCTTTATCAGACACAAGATTTTACAAATAGCCCATCTTTAGATTCAGATGAGGTGAAGAAGCAATTGTAGGATAACTAAAGGAGTCATAGGACCATGTACCTCACCATGCATATCACTCTTATTTCGGCACCAAATGAGAAAAGGACCTAGAGAATGTGCATTGACTATAGAGCTCTAAACAAGATCACTCTCAAGAATCAGTGCCACTTGCACCAATTTGGTGACTTGTTATATCAACTCGACATGCAAGATATTGCACCAAACTGGATTTGAAATCTGGATATCATCGAAGTTCAAATCAAGGAAGACACTTGGAAGACCACCTTCAAGACAAAGCAAGGCCTATACGAATTCTTAGTAATGCCATTTGATTTGAATTATGCACCAATAACTTTTTTGTATTTAACTTATGACATGTTGCACCCATTTATATATCTCATTTGTCATAATATATATGGATGTCATTTTGATCTTTGATTCTACTTGGAAGAAGCATGTTGTACCACCAAAGAAAGTCTTGGAAACATTGAGAAAACACCCACCACTAGCAAACATAAAGAAGTGTCACTAGGCAATCCTTGATGTATTTAAAGCATGTGATTGGTGGGGACAGGAGTTGAAGATTGATCACGCAAAGACAAAGACCATCCTTAAATAAGCCACTCCTACCAAGGTCACTAAAGCTAAGAGTTTTGCAAGCGTTACCTAATACCAATAAAGTTCATAGCATCATTTTCAATTGTTGCAACACAACTTCATCTAATGACAACCAATGGTAAGAGTTTCTAATGCGGTAAGAATGGACAAAAAACCATTTGAAGAATTGAAGCAGAAGAGTAGTCAAGACGCAATCCTAGCACTACCTAACTTGTAGAAGTTATTTGAAGAGGAAACTAATGCTAATGGGTATGTTATGAGTGCAATGTTAATGCAAGGGAAGAAGATGGTCTAGTATCATTCGAAGATATTTCATGATCTATATCAAAATATTATATGTAACACAGGGAACTATATACCTTAGTGAACGGAGTGAAGGAATGGAAGCATTATTCATTAAGCGAAGAAACCATTATCTGTATTGATCACCACCCTCCACAAATACTTGCAGACCTAGAGTAAGCCCCAACAAGCAAGACATTTTAAATGTATAGAATGTCTACAACAATTTCATCTAGTGATTAAATATAATGGCACTACCAACAAGTTGGTTAATCTATTATCAAGATCGCTAGCACCAAAAATCACGACTCTAGAAGCCATTCACCCATGAAGTATACATTGAGGATTATGTAGAAGATGAAATCTTTGAGCAGGTGTATCAACAACTGCAAAGTCCCTTTGGTTGCTCTATAAGATGGAGAAGTTTTGTGTACAAAGGGAAGAAAGAGTCAATCAATAAAGGAGGCTCATAACTCCAAGGTCGTTGGACATTTGGGGGTCGAGAATGCTATGGCTAGTTTACATAAGTATGTTTATTGGCCCAAGTTGCCTGAAGAAGTAGTTGGGTATATTAGAGGTTGTAAAGTGTTGTACCAATAAGGCTATTAATGAGAAGCAAGGATTACACAGTGCACACCCAATCCCTACAAGGCAATGGGAAAGTATATCCATGGGCTTTGTTGGGGTTTGTCGAGGACAAGAAGATGACATGAATACTTGTATGTGGTAAGTCAACGAATTTAGTAAGATGTACGTTTGATTACTTGTAAGAAAACTATCAAAGGATAAGTAGAAACAAACTTGTTTTTTGAAGGGTGACATCCACATGCACTTTGGGATAGCAAGGAGCATCATTTCTAATAGAAAAACTAGATTTCTCAATACATTTTTTACTTCAATGTGGGAGACATTGGACACTGAGCTGAAGATATCATCTGCCTTCCACCCTCACATTGATGGGTAGAAAGAGGTGGGAAATAAGGCTTCAATTAAACATTCAAAGAAACCCAAGACCTAGGATGAAAAACTAATTTATATACAACATTCCTATAACAAGGATGTCCACCTTATATGTGCATTTACTCAGTAGCAAATGTAGATAAGATAATTTTATTAATGTCCAAGAAATGACAACAAATAGGGCAATTAGAATGCTAAGTACATTAGTGTCGATACAAAGTGGGAGCCCAAAAGTTGCTCCTATAAAACCATAATAAAAGAAGATTTAAACTATAAGATCTAAGATTTAGAATCTAAAATCTAAAATCAAAAGGCACAAAAGTAGATTTAAACTATAAGATCTAAGATTTAGAATCTAAAGTCTAAAATCAAAAAGCACAAAAGTAGATTTAAACTATAAGATCTAAGATTTAGAATCTAAAGTCTAAAATCAAAAAGCACAATACAAAGTTGTAGCGCAAATACAAAAGTACTAGCCCTCTACTAAGAACCACTTGATGAGAACAAAGAGGGGCAAGTCTTACCTTCCATAGAATATTTGGCACCATATGCACAAGCAAAATTACTAGAGGATATGATTTTACATAAGAAGATTAGAATCACCAAAAGGGGTCAACAAGAAATTTCATGAGTGGATTGAAAGGACAACAACCAAACGAGGCCAAATGGTACTCCAAGGAGAAAGTTAAGGAATTCTTCTTCATATCCTTCAAAACTAAAGCTTTGAGAGCAAGGACCTCACAATATGGGGAGGGATGATCCATAACAAATCTACACAGTTATTATATGACTTTATTGATACTCTAGAAGGGGGAAGACAAAATTTGGGACCTAAAATAACCTATTTCGGGTAAATCCTAAAACCCACACTATTGAATGAGAATTAAAAAATCCTCTTTTTCAAGGTCAAAGAAGAGCAATTTTTGGGTCCCTTTTACCTTACGGACAATTGTCATGGAGATCCTCACTATAGATTCTATGGGTTGGGCCAAAAAGTACTTTGAAATAAACCAAGTATCAAACATATCTTTATCAGTCATCTTCTCTGCAGTGTGAGGTATGAAGTGATCCCTCACCGAATCAAGAATGATTCGCTTTGCCTTTGCCTCCTACTTGTTATGGGTGGCTAACTTTGTCGGATCAATCGAGGCAACTATCACTTTTTCAACATGCTCTCAAATCTTAGCTTCCTATATAAGCATTTGCAACCTGAACTTCCAAGGAATGAAATTGGAAGCACCATTCAACCTGTCACACTCTCTAATACCAAGAGTCATCATCTTGCAAATCTGAAGCACAACTCAAGGCAAAAATCAGCAATCAAATGAGTAGAACAACCCTTATAGAGTTCCAACACTTATAGACTTCCAACGCTTCTCCCGAGCATCCTAAGGTTTCATGCCCAACTAACTCGAACAAGGTCAAGTACCACTCCAAGGTACAATGCAGTTGATATACCAACTCCCCATTCACCAAAAGAATGATTTCAGCAAGATAGCTTTGAAACCATATAGAATTTTTGTTTATTTGTGTAGCTTCGGGCAAGTATTCTCACGTGGCCTGGGTGCCAAGCATGTGGGAATCGTTGTGGGCACCACATTACACTCTTCATTTGGTGAAAATCAACATTGGAATGAAGCTGGGGCTTCATGGGTTTGGTGGTGGGCTTTGTGGGTTTGTGTTGGGGATTCACACCCACAAGAAAGTCTAATTTGATGTTTGACTTGTGGAGGGGCTTCTATGTTGACCCCTAAGACTTGTATATAAAGGAGAGAGGTCATTGTGACATTACATATGGTTTAGAGTGTGTAGAGCAAGAATAGAGTTGGCATAAGTGAGTCTGCACTTGTGCCAAGGAGCTTGGTGATTTCAGCAAAGGGAAATTCTGCAATGGTAGCAAATCTAACATAGGAGAGAGGAAGCCATAGAGAGAGAATCGTATGGAGGTGTTCGTACAAGTTTGTTATACTTGTACACGGGTTGCAAGAAGGTGAATCATGTATGTACGCGGGTTGCAGTGGGCACAGTCACGTATCTAAGCAAGGTGCAGTAAGGTGAATCGCATACAGTCGTACAAGGTTTCTGGGCAGGGGTAGGTCCGCACAAGCTCACGTCAACAATAGTGCAGGCGATCTCAGCAAGTCTTACAAGTGGTCTGCAGCAGATTTGTGGGTAGAAGACATTTCCAGGGATTTGTTGAGGTTTGGTTTTCTAATTTGTATGGTTATTGGAGGACGAGGTTGTCCTCAGATTTTGGAGGATTTGTTTTGGTTGGGACGGCTGGTTTTGCCCTCAGAATTTTTGAAATTAACAAGGTTACAGAACAGAAATTTGTGTCTCATATTTGTGTTGATGATTCAGCTCTGATCTTGTTGTTTCTGTTGCATACATTTTAAGTCAATAATTTTCAGCGTAAAATTGTTCAGTGATAACAACTAGGGTTTTACTGTTAGTTCACTAGGAAGCAATTTTCAGATATAAAAATTAGTCACATAGAGTTGCATGTGAAAATTGACAATTTCTGCGTTATCACTTTTAGCAAAAATTCATATATTTAACCTCACAAAGGAATCTTCCTGGATCTAGTCCTTGTGAACTTCAACCTTAGGGCTGATCAGAAATATTAATTTACAGCAGCAAATAGTGGACAATATTTCGTCTCACTTCAACGCAACACACTAGACAGCCCGAGAGGAAAGATACCAATTCCAGCCCTTACGGCACACTTTTCGAAGCATAAAGCAGATCTGAAATTACTTTAATTACTGCATATTTACAGCCATAAATCTGCTCTATTATCTTACAGATGTTAAATCACTTCACACTTTCATCCCTTAAATATGTCAAATCAACATGAACAATAAGTGCTGGAAACTACTTAATCAGGAAGATAATGAAAGCTGAAAATCATATCTGCAATTCCACGAGTATTGGACAGCTAGAAACTATCTATCTATCTATCTATGTGTGTGTGTCACAATTTTAACACAAAGCTGGTACAATCCTTCAAGCTCTCCAAAACCCTAGGTAGGGAAAATCATAAAAACCCTAGCCACCACCAAAGATCTCCAGCAAGCCAGCATCAACACTAGCAAGCCCCCCCTCACTTCAACACAAGATGTCTCCTTTACTCCTCAATCAATCTCCTATAGGGCAAACCCTCACTTCTTTGCCTCCTTAGGGTGAAACCCTAACCCTGGAACAACCTTGAACTTCTCCAAGAACCCTATTCCTCAAGACAAAGAGAGATGATCCAATGAAAAATACATGAGAGAGACTAATGCACTACTCTCATCACATTTCCAACACGAGATGATGAATGAATAAATGAGTGAAAGGACTCTCTCCTTCCTCTATATGAGAGATAAGGGAGGCCAAGAATATGAAGTGGGCCTAAACCCTTACAAGCAACCTATATCTAACAAGTGGGTCCACACATGTTCAGCACTATACTCCAAAAGGACACATGTCAAGCTCCAAGGTGATGTCATCAACAAGCAAAGCTCCAAGGCATGAATGCTCCACAAGGTGTGTCTAATGCTCCTCCTCCACAAGACTCCAAAGGTTACAACAATCCTCCAAAGCATATGCTCCTCCAGGTCCACCACACCTACATGACCACTCCCTCGACCTACGCTAGCATAAGTCAAGTACAAGCTTCCATGCAAGCAATCCAAGTGTGCCCATGCCATCTAGGGCTCAACATCCTCCTCCCAAATGTCAAGTGCTCTTCCTCCAAAGCAAGGCATCCTTCAAGCAAGCAACTCAACCTCCACATGGCCATCATGAAAAAGTCACCAAGCTGTCAAGGTCTCCAATGCTCCAAGGAAAGAATGCCACATAAGTATTAAGCAAGGTCTAGTAATCCAAGAGTAAACCACATCCACATGTGCATGTCCATCAAAGAACAATAAATGGTCATCCATACACGATGCACTCTACATCACATGAAGCACCCCCAACAATGGTATAAACAATTTTGAAGTAACCTCGAAAGCCAACAATATCCTAAAAGGGGGAACCATGCTTCAAACACCCACTCAAGAAGGGCTTTTTCCACCATCGTTCTACACCATAAAACTTGCCAACCAAAGTTATCTCCTGGTAAGACAAACTTTGACTCATTAAAACATCCTTTCCCAAGACCATTTTAAACCTTACTAATTAAAGCTTAACACTTTTCACCTTGGAATTCTTCTTTCAAATATTTCACCTCAACTCTTTTGTCTCCATGCTTCCTCTTACAATCTTTCTCAAAGATATCCCCCCACATTTCCATCAATTACTTCCTTTGCAGGTTCTCAACCCTTATTGAGCTATGACTTTGGTACACTTTCAACAATACCTAAATCCTCCCTTGTTGAATAAGGAGGTCTTGAGCTACAAGGGTTAAACACCAAAGGAAGTGAATCAATGGAAGGTTGAACTATCTAAAATCCCTAGAATGAGCAATTTGAAAAGATGCATTGAAGGTTGTTGGTAAAGACTTTATGGCGCTATCTTGTTGTAGTACCAAAACCTAATCCAAACCACCTAGAGTACACCTATCTGAACAACTAGCATCATCAACGATGTGACCTAGAAATCTCTTCCACCTAGATTTTTGTGCTAGAAGAGGTTTACTAGGAACAATAGTATTGTTGTCCCCATGGTGGTATAGACTTTGGTTTTTTTCTAGAATAGAACCTTTTCCCATTATACATAGTCACCTAGTTCGTATTCGAATTCAAAACCCACAAAATTCAACAAAATATCATTGCCCAAAAGTATTTGATAAAATTACTCATTAAATTTGAATATATATATATATATATAAACTATATAACTTATATAGTTTTAATATACAATATAACATGTATTAAATAATAAATATATTAAGTTTAACTTATAGATAACATATTACATATATATTTATAACATATATTACATAAATTATAATTAACCTATATTATATATAAATTTATAATTAAAAAAAGGTGATAAGCTTTATTTATTTATTAAAGATTTAAATATATGTTTACTAGAATTTATGAGATATAAGTTTACCTAACGTAAACATTTAGGAAGCTTTTGTAATACATAGTTATATGCAGAGAATTGTAGGCATAGATTATGCAGAGGCAAGGCAGTGAATAATCTCGAGTCCTACACTCCCAACGGACAAGTGCTAAGAAGTCGTGTCGATGGTTGAATAGTTGTGGTATCATTTATATCCTAGGATAGAGCAACCGATGTGTTGAGGTGACTCGAACAAGGGCAGAACAACAATGGAGGCTAATCGAACTGTGTGACAAAATCACAGTCTCTAATCACTCATAAATTGACACTTTTTATTTCCTTTGTTGACTATCAAAAACCCATGTGCCAAATTTATACAAAAGTTTGACAAATTTGGCATGGCACTTTAAGATTCACCTAAATTCGAACTCCATCCTTCAAGTCCATTGAACACAATGAGTTAACCATTATACAAGCTTGAAAGGTTTCAAACCTAGGCTTTTTTATAGTCCAATCCTTCAAACCTAGATCTTTCAGACAACCAAAGAACTAGGGTTTGGCAGCCCCAACTTCAAAGATATCTAGGCCAAAAGATTAGCCATCTCCATGGGAAATTTTGAATTACACAGTCTTCTTGTGAGTAGAAAATTGCGTTGTCCCCTATACCATCTAAAGGATCTAGAGAGTAATCTACCAACTCTTCCTCCATCCTTTCATTGTAAGTCAACCTTCCATCTCCTTTATTGAAGTCCGAGTTTTGCAACACTAGTATGGACAATTTAAGAGTTGTATGCCCGTGTATTTGTATCCATGTATAGATGTGTACAAATAAATGTGTATACATATAACATACATGTGTGTGCACGCTCTTGCGAAGAGAGTGAAAGCCCTTAATACTTAGTTCTATCATAAACTCAAGACAAATTAAGGCAAGTGCCCATTCCAATATTTGTATTTTTATGTTTTGGAATATTGTTTGCTGATAGAGCAAGCTTGTACTCATTCTCTTGTTAATTTATGATTATATTTATGACAAAAAAACATATTTTAATAGTATATCTGATCCATGCAACGGAAAAAAAATGCAGCATTCTCTTTAATATGATATATGCATCCTTCATAGCAAGTACTAATCAAAATAGACTTAATCTTACATAATATGACATGAAAGGAGAGATTGCATACCAAATGTGTACTTAACAGGTTTGCGGTCACGACGAGAACGACCAACTGCCTCTCCTTGTGCACCAAAAAAGCTATCCAGAAGCGAGGCTTGCCTTTGCTGTTTTTTTAGTGCTCGTTCTTTCTTCTGTTAGCAATGACATACAGAAACAAGAACTTAAGCCAAACATCTCAAATGACATGAAATTTGGACTAAACCTATGAGGACTCGTCACAACAAATAAATTGAAGGTAGCCATATATTCAATCTTGTTGAATATAGCAGATCATGACAGTGAATAAACCATCAAATTGAAGTATTACATCCTCTATCTCCCTTGACAAGTTAAACAAAAAATAAATCCATATGTACTATGCAGCTATATCTTGATTAAAGAATAAGTAATTATGAATTTTGTCCCCTTGACACTTCTACTGATTACTGTTGCACCCATCTTGAATACACTGAGAATTACAAACCTTCTGAAGTTCTTCAAGAACAGGAACAATATCATTCTTAACTTTCTTTCCAATTACTGCCTCTACCTTATTTCTACTGGAAGCAAATTTCTCCTGCAAATCATCAAAAGGTTACACGAGATATACAACAATATATGCCATATCTATAATATAAATTATTTTCATTATTCTGTGCACCACATTGGAAAAAAACGAATACTGTTGCTAAATGCTAGTAAGTACTTTATCAAGGAAGAAAAAAAGAAAAAGAAAAGTTTGAAAGATTGTAATATGTAAACCTCATGAAAATCTTCTTTACAAAAGTTCAATAAGAATGTCAATTTTTCCAGCTACGTACCGATACTGCCAGGAATTCATCAAGGTTGGTTGCAATGGTTTCCCACTGACAACTCACTACTGGTTCTGTTGAACGACCCTTTCCTTTTGGCTTGAGTTTAACTTCAATTTTCTGTATTTCCCGATATAACCTATGCCCAATAATGGAATCGGCATCATACCTTAAAACAGAAACCAAAAAATCAGATATAAGCCATGGATTTTGCTTGAGTTTAACTTCAATTTTCTGTATTTCCCGATATAATCTATGCCCAAAAATGGAATCTGCATCATACCTTAAAACAGAAACCAAAAATCAGATATAAGCCATGGATTTTGTTATAAGTCTATCTAAATAAAAATATCCAAAAGGATCTAAAATACAGATGAAAATATAGTCATTCATAAAATCTAACCAAAAATGACCATTCTTGAAATGCTCTTTAATGATAGCAAGATAACAAAAGAATCAAGATTAACCAAATTTATAGCTGTGTATTTTTACCAGTATGAAGTTCCATGTGCATCTCCCCCTAACCGCGCTTTGCGGAAACTAGAAAGTTGGTAGTTGTTGTGTTTTAAAGAATCATCAATAAACTTCCAAATGTCATCTTGCTGTCCAAAATGAAAAGTAAATGTGTGAGGATTATATCATATCAGTTTTTTTAATCAAAGGTTAAAGCAAAGAGCAAGAGGAAAATTCAAAATGCCTAATCAAAATGAATGAAGTCATTAGTTTGACCATCATATAATAAGCTCTGAAGTCTAGGTTTCGCAAGCTACTATCAGAACAAAACCAATAATAGCACACGCAACTCAAGCAGGGTAATAATCAAATGCAACAAATTCAAAACTACTCTGCAAATGGAGACCCCGAACTGTGAGGAATATCCTCGAGACAAAATCTAAAGTGGAGAAAATGAGAACTGTAGGTCCAACCCCTCATTCTAAGATAATAACATCCTACTCTCTTCACATAGTGATTACAACTGTATAGCACACTGCCAAAAATAAGGATATTTGATAATACCTCTAAACGAATTTCACAAAGAGCTTTCAAAATCAACACACGGGTACAAGGATCCAGCTTTTTGTACGCTATAATCTCCTCCCTGCATTGGAAAGATGCAATTGTATCACTATTTCATTCCACATAAAGAATGAAAGCAATTTATTCCAAGATCAAACTGCCTACCCGTGACATGCAACAAGTGGAAGTTCACCTTCGGCAACCTGCATATAAAACACAAATGAAATGGTTAATCACTGGTAGGCCTCGATGCATTCTCCTTGCTACTAAGGAAGAAATCATATCATATAAAAATCAAATTGTTTGATTCAAGAGTACCCATGGCCACCAATCTGCAATCTTCTTGCACAGTGCAGTAACCCACATGTTATTCCCTAATGTCCTGCTCACTGGTGGTATGCCCTGTAAAAAAATTAGAAATTGAATGCTTCATTATATATTTCATTCCATATCCTAAATGTTGCATCTATTTCATTTAATTTTATAAAAAACAAGGGTAAACCGTAAAACAATCTCTATTATGATCTACTGTGAAAGATACTGCTCTAACTTCTTACAGAATGTTTTACTTCCATGTGAAAGAATCTACAGTGTCCATCTCTAATATGATCTTCAATGGAAACTACTGTCAAAGGCACTGTTCTAGCAGAATGTTTTCCTTCACTATGAAGGAATTTATTTAGTGTCCC
The DNA here is from genome assembly GCA_009831015.1 of Picea engelmannii. Lineage (NCBI taxonomy): Eukaryota > Viridiplantae > Streptophyta > Pinopsida > Pinales > Pinaceae > Picea > Picea engelmannii. The sequence goes on from ML788500.1 coordinate 1,497,845, forward strand.
TTCAATACAAATTTGAGAAATTTACAAAGTAGGATCCTATGTTGAAAGAAACTTCACATGCGACCTGTTTCCATTTCCAATGGCCAGAACACCATTTCCAGCACCCTCATCACATTTTCAGCAGCAGAAACACCGGGCCTTATTTGAGGCCATTTTTCACGTATATAATGGGAAAGTTTTAAAAATAAAAATAAAAAATCCTAAATTTGAGGGAAGGGTGTTATATAGAAATAGAGAAACCAAGAAAAGGGGGAGTAGCATTTAGGCTTTTATGGTGGCCCGTGAAACTTCTGTTGTGAACTGTATGGGATTTTCTTCACACTCCCTTTTGCATTTTCAGTAGAGCAGCATACAAGGGGCATTTTGGAGCAGATCACAAGGAAACCATAAGGAATTTTTTAGCAGTGGGGAAGTGATTTTTACCAAAAAACTGCAGAGAATAGCAGTGGGCGGCAAGGTCAGTAGCAGCTATGGGAAACTATTTTCAGCTGAAACTTTCTTCATAGTTGCATTTCAGGCTGTGCCCTTTTTCGTACGAGCTGTGGTATTAAAAATGGAGGATTCCACTTCACCCCCCCCCCCACTACACCAACAAGAAGACATACCTCGTTACAGTCAAAAGAATATTTGAATACCAAAAAAGGTTTGGACAAATGCCATGAACGTCACCTGTTCATATGCAGGAGAGGGGGGGGGCACTGTTATAAGGCAGATCATGCAGTGGGTCATGGGTTTGTCCCCATCACAACCTTAACAGAATCGGTTCCATTACAAGGATCAGATATCACCAGCTTGGCAATGGAAAAAAGGAACAACATGTTGTATGCAACAAAATACCAAAAGCAGAAACAAGAGATTATTACCAGAATTCAAAAATTTTGAGTCTTCATGTACTCCAGCAACCACGAGTCCCTAGAACTGGCCCTAATTCAGAAGGGAGGCCACCAAATGCTCCACTCATAATGGCAACAACAATTTCTCTTCCACACATTCATCTTTAACAGGCTCGTTTGATGCCAATGATAGGAAAACGGTGGATGCTGTAATTGGAAGGTGGTTTTTTGGTTGTGGCATGTCCTTTAATATTGCCAAGTGCCCAGTTCCCCTATTGGAAGGACAATTAGAATGGTAAATAACACACCCAGAGGATATGTGGCCCCCAGTTATGAGAAACTCTGCACTGCTATTTTGAACGAGGAAAAAGTTCACATTAAAATGAGGCTGCAGGATGTCCAAGATGGAAGCGAAAAATCAGGAGTTTCTATTGTTTCTAGTGGTTCGACTAACATCACCAGCCTCTTTAAAGAGGCAATTTAGCAGGTTGGTAGGTCATGAGCATGTAGTACAAATCATCAGTGTTCCACCAAGTTTCCAGGAGGTGGAGATGTGAGAACACATCCAGGGACATATGGAGACACCCTCCAAATTTTAGGGAACATCACAAAAGGTACTGTGGTCCCCAACATATGGAAACCTAGCCATAATAGTAAAAGTTTAAAAGTTAAATATATGAAAAACATAAATGATACATATTCAATGTTCATTGAACAATGAATTTGAATCAATCAGAAACATGTAACAATCATTAATCACCATTGTATTTCAATTCAAAGGATACTAAAATTCAAAAGTTAGAATTACAAGTGTCCAAAACCAAAAAGTCAAAAATCTAATTTTGCTCATGAAAATTGTGAAGAACAAAAAGGGCAAAAGGAGGACATCTTCTTTGTTGTTGCATGAACAAGTATGTCAAGTATTAATGATGTTTGGTCATTAGATTCACAAGCAACAAAACATATGATGGGATGCAGACAACAGATCAATGGAGATAGAATCCAACAATGGAGACTAAATATCGATTGTAAATGATGCTACTTACAAAGTGAAAGGAAAGGGCAGCATTGATCTCCAAATGCCAGATGACCAGATCATAAGCATCAAAAATTTATTTTGTGTACCTGGTATCAAGAAAACACTGACTTCTGTACACGAGATTACCAAGCAATATTTCTTATTAGTCTTTGATGGTAGAGAAAACGAGATTCGAGACACAGCCGATAATGAAGTACTTGGAAGGGGGTGGAAGAGCATAAAATATACATATTATGTGCAGTTCTGATCATTAAGGAAGCACAGGTAGTTGTTGAAACTTGAAACACAGTCAGATATTATATGGCATGAGAGGCATAGTCATTTAAAGTTTTGCATATCTTCAGCTTTTGCATAAGAAGCAGATGATTAAAGGGATACCACAAATTAAGATGGATGGTGAAGTCTGTGAAGGGTGTCTTGCAAGAAAAGAGCAAAGGTAGAAGTTCACAACAGGAAAAACATGACAAGCAGCAAGCTTATTGGATCTTGTTCACAATGACCTATGTGGAGTCTGGACCGATGCCAACACAGGCAATGGGCGGTGCCAAGAATTTAAAACTTTCAATGATAACTTTTCCATGCAAATTTGGGTTTATTTCTAAAAAATAGACTAAACACGCTTTCATTCTTTAAAGAGTTTAACATAGAAGTAGAGGTCTGGTGTGGTAGGAATTTAAGGGTCATTGGAATTTAGAAGTAGAGGTCTGATGTGGTAGGAAGTTAAGGGTCATTGGAATTTGGAATAGACGGAGGCGGTGAATATACCTGTGGATATTTTTATAAGTTTTGTAAGGCACATAGAGATATAAGGCAGAAACTGCAGCATCCGCAACAGAATAGCATAGCAGAGAGGAAAAACCACACCATGTTTCAAATGGCTACATGTATGTTAAAAGGAAAAGGAAAGAGCTAGGTACACACTAAAAGGAAAAGGATTGCCCAATAGATTTTAGGTGGAATTAGTCAACACGCAAACTATGCGTTGAACAGATCCCCGACAAAAGCAGTCAGGGAAAATTCTTTGTTAGCTTTTTAGCTCGGGAGGTACTCCACATGTTTTGTCTTGTATGCGGATGTAACCTTATGTTGACACTACTAGGCACTTCACTTTGTAATGGGTTTTTATAAAGTTGTAATAAAGTGGTTCTTTTATTAAAGTGACTTTTTAATGAAGTGTACCTTCTAATATTAAAGTGACATTTAGCTTTTTAGCTCGGGAGGTACTCCGCATGTTTTGTCTTGTATGCGGATGTAACCTTATGTTGACACTACTAGGCACTTAATTCTGTAATGGGTTTTTATAAAGTTGTAATAAAGTGGTTCTTTTATTAAAGTGACATTTTAATGAAGTGTACCTTCTAATATTAAAGTGACTTTATTTCATAAAGTACACTTATGTAATAAAGTGAAATGTACTTTAATATTTTAAGTGATTTATTTTGGAGGGAAGGAATCATGGCCCTTGGATTTAGGGTTGGGGAAGGTGAAAAGACACTTGGGAGGTAAAAGGTCATTTTCAGAAATTATAAAAGAATGCATTGGGTAGAGTGCAAGACAAGTGAAGAAGAGTGTGAGAGATTTCTGAGGAGAGTTTGGAGAGGAAAGTGAGTAGCAAGTTGGCACATTTCCCAAGAGAGCTTGGGCACAAATCCCAAGGAGGCATTTTCTGTTTTGAGTGTTGCTAATTTATTTGCTGGGACATGCTGTACTGTACGGATCTGTACAGGCCGTGCAGCAGCAAACTTTGGCACGGAAAGCAAGGCAAGACAAGGCACGGTTTTCGAGGCAGCATTTACAGAGTTTTCCAAAGGAGGTTGGCCGGACAGAAGGCAAGGTACAGCTGCCTGTTTTGGGCACATTTATCGAGATGCCATTTTCATCAAATACGTACAGCTGTATGGACTTTCGCATGGGTTTCAAGGCAGTTTTGTGGTGGGACGGTTTTGTGCTGTAAGTTGTCTCTCTTGGCTGGAAATTGTATTGTAGCTGCTGATAAATATTTCATGAAGCTAATAGAATCTCTCTCTCTCTTTGGGTTTCCCCACATTGGGGTTTTCCCTGGCATTTGCCTAAATTTCTGTGTTATTCATGGTTGAATGAATGCTGTTCATTGTGTTTATTCCGCTGCTAAATTGCTTAGCAATGTGTATTTCTGCATATGGTAATTTCTGAATGTGAGTTTATAACTTTATATACATCAGAGTTCATTGATGACAGTTATCTCTAGGTTGCTAAGTGTATGACAGAATATTAGCTTGCTGATTTTGTCATTAAATTTTTACATTCTTGAGGTGTGGCCAGGTAGACAATTGATATTCAGGATTTTGGGAATTTTGGTTGTGGAAGGCATTTATCCATATTCCTAATGAAAAAAGGAACAAATTGGACATGAAAGGTTACAAATGTATATACATTGGCTACCGAGATCTCAAAAGCATATAAGTTGTATGACCCTACTGAAAATAAATTAGCTCTCGATATGCCGCCTTTTGATGAACTTGTATATGCAGCAATAGAGGAGACAGGCAACGAGGATAGCAGCAATGACATCAGGGATCTTCATAGGTTGTTGTAATAAAGACAATGATCAACTACAGGAAAGAGAAAAAAGAATGGGGGAAAAGCAGCCAGAAGAAAAGCAATCAGAAGAGAATTTTCAACAAGGAGAGGAGAAGAAGGTGAGTCTTCTATGCTGAGAATTACAGCTAAGAAAATGGAGAAAAAAATAAATTCTTTTAATTTCACCCTTATGAGTGAAATAGTAAACTCTTCAAATGAACCCAACATTGTTAGTGAAGCCGAGAATGGAAAAATGTAATGGATCCAGAGCTTGCATCACTGCCAAAAAAGAAGACCTAGAGATTGGCCAAATTGCCAAAAGAGAAGAAACCCATTGGCTGTAAATGGGTTTTCCAAACTAAGTATATGGCAGATGGCTCCATTGAYAAGGATAAGCTGACCSTAGCAGCAAAAGGATATGCATAGCAGGAAGGGATGGATTTTGAAGAGAAAKTTGCCCCCAACAACAAAAATCATGACAATCAGGTTGTTGTTARCATTAGCAGCACAATTTACTTGGAGCATCCACCAATGAATGTGAAGATGTCAACGGGGGCTTTGTTGGTTGGTAAAGCATTGGTGTTGTTATCCCCCAACCAAGGTTCACATCCCCCAAAGACATAGTCGCTCCTCATGGTCTAGCAGACTCACATAAGAGGGTCATTCCTTGCAGATGGGACCAGGCGCAAGCCCTGGGTGATTTTGGTGGAACAGATACCGCCCAGCTGTGCTTTCTTAGTCGAAGAATRACAACCATGACCCTGTGAAGAGTGTATTGAACATTCCTAAATGGGGATCTCGAGGAGGAGRTCTATAAGATTCAACCGAAAAGGTATGAGRAGACAGATATGGAGCCTTTCGTTTGCAATTTTGATTAAAGCATTGTATGGCTTGAAACMTGAGGCAAGGCAATGGTACCTAAATATARATGAGCATCTAAGAGCTAGTGGTTAACAAAGTAACACGTCGGATCCRAATCAATACATCAAATAAAGTACTAAGGGCATTGTTATTCTTGTTGTTTACACAGATGATCTCATAATCACAAGGAGTAATGCATGTGCAAATGTTGAAGTGAAGTAGCTCTTGAAAGCAGCGTCTGAGATAACAGAATTGGGGCTTTGCACAACTATCTTGCTTTCGAGTTATGAAAGAAGGTAGGCATATCTTTAATTCTCAAGCAAAATTATGCTAAGGAAGAACTAGAAATTTAAGAACACTAATTGTAAACCATTGAAGCTACCTGCAAAGGAGGATCTAAGTAAGGTAGATGCTACTTTGTGCGGGCAATTGGTAGGAAGTCTAATCTATTTGAATTAAACCAAACCCAAGATTAGCTTTGCAGTCCTTATTTCCATGTTCATGACTTCGTGTCAAGAGTTATGCACTGAAAAGTTGCAAACATGATATTAAGGTGTGTACAAGGCACAAATGATTTTGGTGTAGAGTTGGCCAAGAATGATAATTTCAATTTGACAAGTTACACAAATTCAGACTAGGAAAGGAAAGGAGGAGCAGAGAGACGTGAGGAAGGCAGCTAGGGTTTTACCAAACCCTAACCACTTTCATTTTTTGGCCAACAAACCTTCCTACGACGCCATTAGTTCTTCCTACGTCCCCATTAGTTCTTCCTGACTGGGAACATTTATGTCTTCAAAGATATCATTGTTGCTACTTAAATGGTTTCATGTCGCCCCACTAGCAAACAAAGTTGAGTCCGAGTTATGGACAACCTACAATTGAAGCCCCATGAACAGTTATCAATGACGGAATGACAACTTTTCCAAGACTTTGCTTTGGCTCTTTGTTTAGGTGTTGGTGGTGGGCAGCATTTTAATGATGTGCATTCGAGAGTTAGTCTCTTTGGCGATTTGGATTCTTGGTGGTCATTTCCCTCGACTCATGGTTTTATGTGGGTTTTAGCTCCTTCTGTCGATGGAAAACTCTACATTGAGGGGTTTGGTGGATGAGGGCCTAGCTATCACAACTTTTGCCTTCATCCCCTACACTTGCAAGGCTTCCTCACGCTCCTCCCTTTGGAGCTCTGCCTGCCTAGCCCCTAGGGTGTATTGGGCTAGGTACCCATTGTTTGGAACTCATTTGGCTTTGGATAGAATGGATCCCCCTCGTCGATGGCTTGATTCACCAACTCTTTTACTCTATGGATTCTAAGTCACTCACTCCTATGTGGGTTGCGGTACTCTGGTCTTGAGTAGTTTGTTATGTGAATCTTGGATCGCTTCAACTCTACCTTCTAAGAGCTTCCTGGTAGCACTAGAATTGTGTCTTCAAATGAATTTGAGATTTAGGGCTCTCGCTTTTACTGTTTGCACTTAGGTGCTTTTTGTTTACTTGAATACCTTGTTGGTATGAACATGTATTAGCATTGTCATTATGGATCACTAACTATACATTTAGATTGTGAAGTTGTACTTAATTGTCATTATGGACTGGTAACTGTACACACTATGATATATGATGCTTTGGGTTGTGAAGCCACACATAAGAGCTCCTTTTAGAAATAAAATGAGTAGACTTTTTTCAATGGGATAAAAAGATTCAAACTGTGCAAGATCATTATATGACAAAAAGTCTACCACGACATATGTATTCAAGTTGGGGCCAAGAATCATTTCGTGCACTACTAAGCAGCAAACAATAATTGCACTTTCATCCACAGAGGTAGAATACGAAGTTATTGTAGGTGTTGAGTGTGAGGTACTGCAGCTTAAAAGGATCTTAAGGGATGTCAATTGGATCTAGCTTGTGAGGTTGTGGGATGAAGTGTTATCCTCCCCACCTAGGTTCTATTCTTGTTAATACTATCATATTTCCTTGACCAACGTTGTAGAGATGATGTGGATGCAAAAAATTTCAAGTTTCTCTATGCATGCGGTATACCATTCAATGTTCTTCGCTCACCATATTGGCATGAAATGGTCCAAGCCATCAATGGTGCCCCTAAATGATATAGGAGCCCTCGTTATGACAAAGCTAGAACCTTGAGACTTGACAAAGAAAGAGCTAAAATCCAAGGTGCTCTAGGAAAATTTACAAATGATTGGAACCGACATGGGGTATCAATTGTATCTGATGGTTGGACAAATGTGAAAGGCAGGCCATTGATAAATATTATTGGTGTGTCTGCTAGTGGTGCAATCTTCCTTTCAAGCCATGACTACTCAGATCGCTACAAGACAGGTATTAATATTGCAAATGACTTGATTAAAACCATTCAAGGGATTGGGCCCTACAATGTTATTCAAGTTATCATTGATAATGCTGCTAATTTTAAAGCAGCAGAAGTAATCATTAAAGATAGGTACCCCAATATATTTTGGTCGGGGTGTTTGGTTCACACAATGAACCTTTTGATGCATGATATCATTAAAATGTGTTAACTTTTAAGCTTGATTTCAAATAAACATGATCTTGTAACTTCTTTTTCAACATTTCACAATCTTTAAATCACAATGTATTGAAAACTAAAATAAGAGAGCAGCGTAAATATCAAGATCACAAGTGCACATAGAGATTTACCCTGGGGAAACCCAATATGGTAGAAAGCCCCAGCAAAAGATCCTCCTCTTTATTAATGAATAAGCTTGCAGATATACAAAACCCTCAATGGGGTGTTACAGTAGAAAATCACAAGAGAGAGAGGACGACTAGAGACCTTTTGCTTATGTTGCTTAATGGCTCTGAAGTCAAACTTGTAGATCTGAACTCCCCAAGGCATATACAACCTTCCTTAGCCCAACGCTTGAGAAAAAACTAATTGAGAACCTGTAGATCTGACTTGGCCGAAATTTTCTGCAGTCTTGGAATCGATTCTGCAACCCTAAAATAATTGATTATAACAACAAATATGTGGCTGCAAATTGAGGGGGCCCTTTTGGGTTGGACCCTCCTTTAATGTGGCTACAAAATGGCACTCAACACCCTACAAGAAACCCTTGAAAAAAATTGCAAATCGAACCTTCTCAAAACCTCACGCTGGTTTCTCTTGGTAGGCTGGGTCGAACCCTCCTTTTGCTAGATCTCTTCACTGGCTGAATTTTTCTGCTTAAGCGATTAATGTAGAATGATGGAGGAGGACAAGATCTATCCAATGAGCCCAAGATCAGTCCCAACGCTCACCTATAACCCTTGCAACGAACTGGATGAGTGAGACGTTCAAACCCTCGAAGAGATGCCGGCTAGGTCAATTGAAGATCTGAACTTGTGTCTAGCGAATGTTCAATGGCCTTCCATTGGTCTTTTATGCTTTCGGATTGGATCAGATCTAACTTCATGTTGGGTTAAGTTATCCTTCTAGAATATTCTCATCTTGGGTTAAGTTTATCGTCTAGATCCTTCTTGGAATAAGTCGATCTCATCTTCTTGGGTTAAGTTTATCTTCTAGATCCTTCTTGGAATAAGTCGATCTCATCTTCTTGGGTTAAGTTTGACTTTATAGAAGTCTTTGTTCTTCTTTGGTTAAGTCGATCCCATGGAACACTTCAAGTTGTTGTTCCTAAGAAGTTTGACCCCCTTCTTTTATTTGCTCAATGACATAATATAACATTACAACTTAGGCTTTTAGCCTTTTAAATCAACATTACATATTTAACCTTAGTCATTTAGACTAATTACATCATTAGCAAGCACATCTTCTCTCTCTCTCTCTCTCTCTCTCTCTCTCTCTCTCTCTCTCTCTCTCTCTCTCTCTCTACATGGTCCTCACCTGCTCATAACTGCTTTATTACATTAATAAGAGGAAAGATATTTGTGTACCATGTGGTCATTTGATACTTTTACTTGGTCATGCTAAAGTGTCTCTTAAGAGTGGCCAACTCTTAGAGGATCACAGCAAAGACCAAAAAGGTCATCCCACATACCAAACTAGCTCACGGGACTTGTATGTTCGTCCTGACTCTTGTTAAACTCTACCTTCGCTTTTGCACATGGCTCACAAGGTTTGTACCTTGACTTTTGTACTAGGCTCACAAGGTGTGTTCCTTCACCTTGACTTTTGCACTAGACTCACAAGGTTTATTTCTTCATCCTGACTTTTGCACTAGGCTCACAAGGTTTGTTCATTCACCTTGGCTTTTGCACTAGGCTCACAAGATTTATCCCAGCATCTCCTTCATCCTGACTCTTGTTTGGCTCACAAGGTTTGTACGTTCACCTTGACTTTTTCCATGACTCACAAGACTAGTTGAATCTCCAAATCTCCTTGGCTAGCCTCAGGGTGGCCACTTAAGGCCTCTCATTGGAGAATGACTCCTAATGTTGCTAATTTTAACAAAATGAAGGACCATGAATATAGATGGATTGGTGCTTTGTACAAGAGAGGGAAGAAGATGATAAGATTTATTACCAATCATAACATGGCCCACTTCAATTTTCGCAATCACTCCAAGTTGGAGTTATGAAAGATTGCAACGACCAAATTTGCTAGTTATTATCTTACCTTCAGGTGTCTGTTGAAGGTAAGAGAGGTATTGGCTAGTATGGCCTCGAGTGATTCATTGCAGGATCTAAAAGACAAGACTACATCTGCATCTGAGAGAAGTGACTTTCAGGAGGTGGAGGACACAGTTCTTGATGGCCATTTTTGGCAATCAGTTCGGTATTTTCTGCAGTTCACCAAACCCATTTACAGTATGATTTGGTTTGCAGATACAGATCAGTCGGTGATTGAAGACGTGTATGAGCAGATGGACAGCATGCTAGGCCAAATCAAAGACATAGTTCAACCGAGGGATGTGATCTTGTATGATCCTATCCATAAACTTATGGTCAAAAGGTGGGATAATTTGAATGTTCCACTCCATGCCCTGGAATATGTCCTTACCCCAAAATATTATTCTTCATCTTGGTTGGCCCAACCAGCACCTAGGGGTGGGGAAAGGAGAAAACCATGTTAATTTTCAAGCATAAACAGATATAGAAGATAACAGTAGTGTTCTTTTCTTCTTTAAATGATAAACTGAAACATAATAATCATAGAAAGATCACTCACTCACAGAGACACAAATATTTATCCTGGGAAACCCTCAAGGGGAAGAAAACCCAACAAACTTCTTGTGATATATTAATTCAGTCAAACAAGTACAACGACAGTACAAGACTTCTCTTAGAAAGAGATAAGCCAGTAACACTTACTGTTGTCTCTATGTCTTTAAATATCTCTGAGTCTCTACTCAAATCTTCCCTCGGACCTGTAGCTATTGTTGTAGTTGTTGTTGACTCAAAACTATCCTTAAGTCTGACTCAGAACTGCCCTTAAGGCTACTTCAGAATAGAGTTACTTTGTTGCCTCAGAACAGATAAAAATTGTTGCTTCAGAGCTAAGATATCAATCCTCAGAAAAGACTTCTAGTTGTCCAAAATAGTATTATTTTCCTTCTAGTTGCTGCCCCAGAACTGTGTTATCTTCCTCCTATTTGTTGCCCCATAACTGTGTTATCTTCCTCCTATTTGATGCTCCATAACTGTGTTATCTTCCTCCAGAAATACACTTCCTAGCTGCTACACAGAATAAGCCTAGGCTGATTCCTCAGAATAGCTTAGTTGTTGCTAAGAAGTATGCTAGTTGCTCCCTCAGAATATTAAGTACTGAACTCTTATGAAAAATTGATATCAAAAATGAATAAAGAAGAAGGCGGGTCCCTCTCTTTATATAGAAAAGAGTCTAGGTTAGAAGTTTTAGGTTACGATTACCTTTTAGGTTAGGGCCGCCTTAGCTTAGGACAGGTGCTAGGGTAGCTGGCCGACCTAGCTAGGATAGGTGGTCGACTTACCTAGGTGAACAACCTTTTAGAGGAGGAAAGTTTAGGAAAGGGGGCAGCTTGAAGAGTTGCTTGAGGAATATCCTCTGCAACTGCTTTAAATTTTAACACTCCCTCTCAGCAAAGTGGGTATTCGTCAAGCATCCACATCCACACAGTTCTTTCTAGTCACTACACATGATCATTGACTTGTTGACATCCACACGGGATCAATATATCACAAGAAGTTTCGTAACCTTATGCAAATGAGGATCATGGAATGTGATCAAACAATTCTCTTTAACCATGGTCAACTGCTAGATTCATTTCACTTAGGGGTGGCCAGTCCCCAAGGAATACTCATAGCTCATCATGAAGACCTAGGAGAATTTTTCACATTTCCTTGTCTTGACTTTTGCTTTGACACACAAAGCTCACAAGACTTGTCTTGACTTTTGCTTTGACACACAAAGCTCACAAGACTTCACTGGGCTCACAGAGGTTATATGTTCCCCCTAACTTTTGCATTAAACTTACATAGCATCTCGTTCGTCTTGACTTTTGGTTTGACTCACAGAGGTTGTATGTTCCCTCTGACTTTTGTCAATACCTCACAAGACTGATTGATTCTCCAAATCTCCCTGGCCAGTTTCAGGGTGGCCACTTAAGGCCTCACATTGGAGAATGTCTTTTGATGCTACTATTCCCTCTCAATGAGGGACACATTTTCTGCCATACCAAGCATGTCCCGGAAGTACACAAATTTTCCAAGAGACAAAGGCTTAGTCAAAATATCTGTTATCTGCTCATCAGTACGAATGTACTGCAACTTGATGGTACGTCTTTGGACTAGGTCTCTGATGAAATGATATTTCATCTCAATATGCTTTGATCTGTCATGGAAGACTGGGTTCTCTATGAGCATTAAGCAACTTTGGTTATCACAATAGATAACAGTTGTTTCTAATCTCTCTTGAAACAACCCAGACAGAAGCTTTCTCGGCCACACTACTTCTCTGCTTGCATTAGTGGCTGCTATATATTCTGCTTCAGCTGTACTTTGTACTATAGAGCTCTATTTCTTGCTTGACCAAGATATCATAGCTGAACCCAAGCTAAAACAGTATCCGAAAGTACTCTTCCGGTCCACTGAGCTCCCAGCCCAGTCTGAATCAACGTAACCATAAAGCAACACTCCTCCATTGGAAGTGTATCTAAGTCCATATGCAATGGATCCTCTCAAATATCTGAGAATATGTTTAGCAGCAATCCAATGTCTGTGTCATGGCTCAAACATAATGTAACAAACATAAATATATATAAATATGTAAATATAAATAAATATAAATAAGTAATAAGTAATTATTAATTATGAAGAGACATGACATATGAAGGGTCATGTCTCTTATGAAAGGGCACCCCTGTGTGGGTATATATATATAGAAGCCCCCATCCTCATTGTAATATCTCATGATAATCATTCATTGTGGAAGTGCAACATTCTGCAAAAATTGAATTAGGATGGACCGACCCTTTCACAATTCAATAGTTCTACTCAACTCTTCGTCACCCATATCGCTTGGTATCATCAATCTTAACAACACCAAAAACAGAGAATCATGCAGAGACATTGCAAATCAGAATGAATAAGTAAGCCTCTCCATAAACATGCTTTGAGGACAAAGCATTTCTAAGAGGAAGGCAATGTAACAAACATAAATATATATAAATATGTAAATATAAATAAGTAATTATTAATTATGAAGAGACATTACATATGAAGGGTCGTGTCTCTTATGAAAGGGCACCCCTGTGTGGGTATATATATAGAAGCCCTCATCCTCATTGTAATATCTCATTCATATTATATTCTTATACAATTATTATTAATATATTTCTATCCTTAAATGGATTATTGTGTACTGTCCCATTTATACTGGATATTTACATAGTGAACCCGCTTGGTTCACCACACATAAACTGCCTCAAGGCACTTACAGCAAAGCATATATCTGGCCTTGTATGAATCAAATACATTAAGGATCCAATAAGTTGCCTATACAAGGATGGGTACACCAAGTCTAATCCAAAATCTGACTCATGTAACTTCTTTAAGTTAGATACCATGGGTGTAGACATGGGCTTACAATCTAGCATACCAAATCTGCGCAATATATCAATTGTATACTTCCCTTGAGAAAGGAAAATTTCATCTGATTTTTTCCATACCTCCAAACCAAGGAAGTAATGCATGAGTCCAATGTCTTTCATTTCAAATTCAGAAGTGATCTCCCTCTTACATTGAGCTATCAGTTGTTCCTCTCCAGTAAGGAATAAATCATCAACATATAGAATCAAAATTAGAGGATGATTTTCTATTACCTTAAAATATATGTTGGGATCAGTTGCACTCTTGGAAAAATCCAAGCTTTGAAGATAGTTGTCGATTCTCGCATACCAAGCTCTTAGTGCCTGTTTCAGCCTATATAGTGCTTTCTTTAATTTGCACACATGTGATTCCTTTCTTTGAACCACGAAACCCTCTGGCTATTCTATATATACTTCTTCCTCAACTTGACCATTTAGAAATGCAGTCTTTACATCCATCTGGTGAAGTTTCCAACCCAAAACTGAAGCGAGGGATATAATGGTCCTGATGGAAGTATACCTTGCAACAGGTGTGAAGGTTTCATCATAGTCAATACCTTCCTTTTGAGAAAAACCACGAGCCACAAATCTCGCTTTATATTTCTCAATACTCCCATCAGCTACATGCTTGATTTTGAACAACCACTTGGAAGCAACCACAGATTTTCCTTCCAATCTTGGTACTACTTCCCATACATCATTTTTCATGATGGATTGATATTCTTCAACCATGGAATCTTTCCATACTTGCTGCATAGCAGCATCCTCAAAGTTCGTGGATTTTGCATCGCTAATCTAAGCCATCAGAGCCACATAACCTGAAAATCTTTGAGGTCTATTACTCTCTCTAAAAGTACCTGAAGGAGTTGCATGTTTTTCTGCTTCTCACAGAATTTCTCTACACCAGGAAGGCTTCCTCTTAGCAGGAGGTACCTCCATAGGTCTCTCTATTTGTTCTATTGGATCCATAGTATCAACTTGATCCAATGGCTCTTCAGGTTCCTCCATCTATGTATCTTGCTGTAATTCTTTAGAATGCTTGAATGCAGCTTCTTCATGAAAAGTTACATCCCTGCTTACCTCGATAAATCTTTGGCCTGGAACATAGATTTTGTAGGCCTTGGATGTTTCACTGTATCCAACAAAAATTCCTTTCTTTCCAGAAGGCTCCATTTTAGTTCTTTTCTCTTTCGATACATGAATGAAAACTGAACATCTGAAAATCCTCAGGTGTCCCACTTCTGGCTTTTCGCCAATGAATGCTTCTTCTGGAGTCTTTTCTCCCAGAATAGAATGAGGACTTCTATTCTGAATATAAACTGCAATGTTTGTGGCTTCTGCCCAAAGTGATGAGGGAAGATCCTGATCACACATCATAGCTTTAGCTCCCTCATAGATTGTTTTGTTCTTTCTCTTAGCAATCCCATTCTATTGAGGGTTATAGGGCACAGTTAGTTGTCTCTTGATTCCTACTACTTTACAGAAGTCATCAAATTTACAAGACTCAAATTCTCCACCATTGTCAGTCCTCAAAGTACGTATATGTTTTTCAGTCTGATTTTCAATCAATGCTCTAAATTCTAGAAATTTACTAAAAGTTTCATTCTTTGCTTTTAGAAAATAGATCCAAGTTTTTCTAGAGAAGTCATATATAAAAATCACATAATAAAGACATCCATTCAAGGAAGGAGATGACATAGGCACACATACATCTGAATGTATCAAATCCAAAATTCCTTTAGACCTTGAGTTACTGTTAGGAAAGGATTTCTTTATGTTTTTACCAAGAAAACAACATTTACAGATACCATCATGATCAAACTGAAAGGTAGGCATTTCTCTTACCATTTTCTAAAGTTCGGGGAGTGCTTTGAAGTGAAGATGTCCAAACCTTATATGCCACAGCTCAGATGGACTAACTGAAGCATGAACCAAAGCTTGGATATGTTCTGGAAACTTATAAAGACCTCCCTCTCTAACTCCAATTACAATTGTTGAACTTAGCTCTTGATTCTTCGACCATAGGAGAGCTTTCTTGTCCATAAAGATTACCATGTAACCTTTATCTTCCAAGACTGCAATAGAGATAAGATTTTTCTTTAAACCAGGAGCATACAAAATTTCTTCAATGTGTAGCTCACCTCCAGATTCAAGCTGAAAAGATGTTGAGCCAAGTCCTTTGATTGTATAGCTAGCA
>ML788500.1:1519307-1534024 GCA_009831015.1 Picea engelmannii
TTCTTCACCTTCATCAAGAGTCCAAGTAGGATTGTCTGGAGGCTTATTTGGTGTAGAAGTCCCCTTTTTGGGTGGCATGTTGGCCAAGTATCACTTTTGAACCTTGATTTTGAGGTGGTTCTGCTAGACAATCTTTCTTCTATTGTATCTCCCAAGTTTCGGCCCTTCTAGGTATGGAACTTCCTTTTATGTAGTTCTATGATATTTCTTCTCTGCAATGCCACAGGTCTGATCAAAATTGGATGTGCCAAGTGGAATTTCGGTAACTTTCCCACAACTTGCTTATTTTTGGCCTTTCCAGGAGATCTCACTTGTATAGCGTGCCCTGCACAAAATAATTGATATAAAATTCTGAAACTCATACCAGAAATACTACAGACTGTCCACTATCCAATGAAACCGATCTCACTCAATTTGGATACTCTAGGAAGAAGTTATGATTGTTTTACCTGGAACACCTTCTTGAGACTAGTCAATAGGACTAGTCAGATACCCTATCTTCCACAGGGTGTATCTACAAATGTAAGATGACCCAGAATCTGAACTTTTTACCATAGATACCTTACTAATTTCTGTAAATAGCCTCCAAAGTTCAGTGTATGAAACGTTACAAAAAATGTTTTATAGCGAAAATTCTGCAATGACTCAATTCAGGATGATTCTAGAACCCTATCTTGCACAGGATGTATCTTCGAAAGTATAAGGCCTCAAGAGCTAAAATTTTAACCCAACATACCTTGATCCGTCTACTAAATATCCTCCAAGCCGTACCTTCTGAAATGTTGTAGAAAACAAGTTATAGCGAAAATGTCAAGGTGTCTCAGATGTAGCCGCGAAACCCCAAGACCTTGAGCTCCGATACCATATGTTAAGAACCAAATATCAATATAGCATAGAAAAACCTCAGAATAAGTACCTCAACGCCTTGAAAAATAGATAATTTCAGATAATAAGCCTCTTTAAGGGGGCAACAACCTCCTTTTACCCCACATAAATGTTCAAGTACAAAATGATTCCAAATGAAAATGTCTCATTGGTATATATAGGAGACTAGGAGGTATAATTACAACTAATGGAATAAAGCCGACATAAATAAAATAACATTACTAATGTAATATGCCCCAATTAAAGAGTAATGAGCCAATATTAGGGCTTAACAAAGCTTGGTTTATGTGCATTACAACTTGAGGTCGTTATCGCATTATTGTGATGCAGTGGGCAATGCTTTTTGTAAAAGAGTTATGACTTGGGACAACAATCCAGTGGAGACTAATTTGGAGGATGGAGCCATGGTTTTAGAGCGCTTAGAAGAGGAACTTTTGGGTGATCATGATGGTGATCATATTCCTGGAGGAGACATGCCACCCCCATCCACTAGCAGCGTTCCAGATTCATCAATTTTACCTTTATCTTTACAACGTCCATTGTCATGTGAGGGCCATTCAACTGTTGGTCATGTTCCATGATCACTTCCACCTACTCCTACTCTTCTTCATAGATCACGGGAGAAGAAACTAGAAGTTTCTCATGGCAAGAGGAAAACATAGAGCATAGTACTTAGTACTTGCTACTATATACTAGATCTCTTTTTTTTTGTTTCTTGTTTAGAAGTAGTCTCCGACTCTCTAGAACTTAGTACTTTGTCTTGACTCTTTATTATGGCTTATTCTGTAAACAATGAACTTATGAACATTATATGACAGTTTACCTTTGAAATTTGAAATTTGAAGTTTCGAACTATTGACTGAATCTCTTACAACTCTTTGGTAATGAATACGATGCTCTAGAGTCTAGACTCTATATCATTTTGTGGTTGATGTTGTCTGTTACAATCTATTTATGACAAATGTTTATGATTGATGTTATATGTGTACTAAATGGTTGATGCTTTAATGATCATCACTAATCAATTAGATAAATGATCTTATATCTATGTTTTCATGTTTTATATATATATATATATATATATATATATATGCATCGAAATAAAAACGCTCCCAAAATGCTCCCACTCCCAGAAATTTTTGAAAATTGTCACTCTCACTCCCACTTCCGCTCTCAACAGCCTTTGTATATCATGTTTGATGTTGGTTTCACAGCCTATTAATAACTCATTTAAAAATTATCTTTTGCATAACCGTTTTTAATAAAAACAAGTTAGTTTTTTTAATTCAACATGGGAAATCCCCAATTTCAAGGAAGGTTTCTAGTTTTCTTAAAAAATGTTGGGTAACACCCCTTTGATAGATCAAGGGGCATCCCAACCAGATGGGGTCAAGAAAAGCATCCCCATCCCCAAGACACATCCCATAGGGCAAGGAACCAATCCCTGAGCAACAAATGATGGAGGAAATAAAAAGTGAAGCTTATAAGGTTGTTAAGGGATTAAATTGAATGACAGAAGAAAGCTTGATGTGGGTATCAAATGTCACATCAAGTAAAAAGAGGGGCATTGTTAAAATTAATGTAGCTGCAAGAGCCATTCTCCGGGAGGATGGCAAAGACCCTAGTTGAGATCTAGGGCCCACAGTACACTCCTGGGTTCTTGGTCTGGGACCAAGCAGTTAGAGCCATGGCAAAAGACCCTAGTTGGGCCCCTAGTGTATTGTTGGGTTCTTGGTCAAGGACCAGGCAGTTTGATGGTATAAGTCCCTAGATATGTTCTCGAGCCCCTGGATGTGTTATAGGAATCCTTGCTCGGTGCTTGGATTGATCCTTGGTTGCGTACCTTGATGGATAAGACCCTAGTTGTGATCTAGGGCCCCCAGATGCGTTCTGGGGTATCCTGGTCTGGGACCAGACAGTTTCTTGGTTAAGTACCAAGTCGAGATGATGTTTGATCTTCTTCTCTCCCGGGATGGTCCATGAGACCTAGGAGCAATCAAAAAGAAGGACATGATCACATCATTGACCTTCCTCTTATGCTGGGAAGATAAAAGCTTATAAGTTATATCATGAGACTCATGTGGACATTCTGCCATTAAAGAAGAACTTACCTTCTTATTGTTTTGAAACCCCTGACTTGAGTTGCGCCCCCCCGGCCCCATTGTTGTTTGGGTGTTGGTTTGATTCCTTGTAAAGAAAGCTAGCCGCCTTGTTTTTGAAACCCCTCTCTTTGACTTGTCTTATTTCCTTGTTGACCTTTGACTTGTCATTTAATATTTTAAAAGGTTAAAATATTATTTGTTTAAATATTAGGGTTTAAACCTAACCCTAAAGTTAAGTCTAATGAGTTAGCCCTAACCTACCTACCAAATCTATAAATTGAAGTGACCTTTCCTCACTCACTACACTCACATTCTCTCCTAGCTGAGTTTTGGTCTGAGGTATTTCTGCGGCTCCTCTTGTTCAGCTTGCTAAGTGGCTGTGGCCCCTCCAGGACTGGTTTTCTTGGTGTGTTAAAGTCTGTTACAGCCACCGTGGGCTTACCCTCTCCAGCTTCCTGCTGCCGCTGACCCTAAGGGTCATTTCCAGCCAGCCGAATAGGCTATTCTTACTGTTGTTGTTGTTCTGGTGATTTTTCTTTGTGCTGCCGTACTGCCTATGCTGATGCCGTCCTCATCTGTGCTGGTGTCGTCCTGTGTATGTTGATGCCGTCCTCATTTCTGCTGGTGCAGCCTTGTGTATGCTACCTCACCTCATCTCTTGCAGCCCTAGTACCCTGAACAGGGTTTGATAGGGCAGCCCTAGAACTGCTAGTACTTCTGTCTATTGCTGTAGCAGTTTTTGTATTTTCTGGACTAAGGTTATTAGGGCTGTTTGAGGTCTCCTTTCAGTCACTAGGCTGGACAGTAGTGTTCTGTTCTTAGCCCTATTGCTTGATGTTGGCATGGCATCTTGATTCTCAGCCAGCTGGTCAGTTTTCTGGTCCACTACCCTAAAAGGTTCTTCTTGGCAATTTGTTCAAAGGATCATGATGAGATCTACCCTGAGGGTTTGATCCATGATCCCTTAAAGCTTTTTCTGAGCATACAGAAAAGAGGATAACAGCAGCATATCAGGTAATCTTGTTCTTTGTTTGGCTAAGGTAATACTCAGATTTATATTATTTATTAAATTTTACATCAGAAATTTTAAATGTGTTGCTGATCTAGAATTACAGTAGCAAGTGAATAGAAAATAAATAAAATTATTTATGTTTCTGGATAGTTTACATTTTGCCCTTAAATTCTAACAGGCATAAACAAATGCATTAGAATAAAGAAGGAAGTGGCAAAGCCATTCTTTAAATAATAAACCAATGGCTAACAAAAGTCATGGGAAAATATGACAAGGTAAAAAGGGACTCTAATATATGATTTGATAAGTTGACAAGTTTAATGTCAATGACATAGTTTGAGGGAACATGATGGCAAAACGAAATGGCACTCATAATTGACCCTCCAAAGGCTATTTTAACAATCCTACAAATGGTTTATAGACAAAAGGGATAATCCAAAGGCCGTACTGTTCAGAAAATACCATTAAAAATTTGAAGAAAATGTTACCAAGAAACATGAACAAGGATATCAAAGTGAAAGTCACGCCATTAGCAAAATAGATGATACATGGAAAGAATACAACCTAGAAATTCATTGCCCACATCTATGAATCTTCCACGTAAGCAATGTTAATGTTTTCTGATCATAAAAGATGTGTAAGCAATGTGATCTACAAATGAGAAACTGCTAGCAACTTACGGGTCTGCTCAGAGTGTGTGTAGCCATTTGCACCAACAATTCAAACCCATGTATTACAGTTGTTTTTAACTAAACTTTATATCCCATCGAGGAACGTTCTGTAGACACCTCTTGACATGAATATGAGAACATGTTAAGATAGAGATGTAAATGGATTTCAAGCCCAGTGGGGTTAGCTCAATTGGTTCGAACGGATCGCTTCAAGGTGAAGTTCATCATGAGGTCTCTGGTTCTAGTCCAGCTGAGGTTCAATTCTGACTCAGTCCCGCTGGGTTACCAGCTGCTATTGTGGCTAGCAATTGAGCCCCCTCCATCTGAATATTTTGGCTAGCAGTTGAGCCCCCCTAGGGCTCAACTGCTAGCCACAAAGTTTTCCATGGTGAAAAAAGATTCAAATGGATTTCAACTCGGGGTAGAGCAGGCAGAGGGGGGGGTATACACATATATACTAATTGCAGTTTTACATTGATTGTTTGAAGAAAAAAAAACTTTAGATCCCAGTTGCAACAGAGATGTGTTTTCCCATCCCTTATACTACTAGAAGCAAAAACCTCTTGAAATTGGTCAGTTATTTCAAACCCTGTAGGGAAATCTTTTCTAATGATTTTCAGGACATAGTTGCAGCTAGTTGCCAGTAAAAAAAACTGTCATTAAAACATACGAATGTTTGCTGTTAATGAGAGATCAGCGGCTTGCTCCAGAACTCCATATGTAACTAATCATTGAAATAAACTAGCCTTAATTGGCATAAAGAAAAACATCAAAGTGGTTCAAAACTATTTTTCTACATCCACCATCTGAAACGCCTGCATGCACACAATAAAAAATGAAGACATGTATCCTTGTGTTTGCTGCTCAACTGAAAATTCAGGGTGTTAAAATTGCCGGACTAAGGTCGCAAAAGAGATAGATGGGTGTTAAATCTGTTATTGTTACAAACGGGGTTGTGGTTCAATGGTGAGAGTAGTGGCATTTCACGACAACCACCAGCGTTTCAATACCGCTAGGCATTTGCATATCCTCACCCTTCGTGTATCGGTTTGCCTTGTCCCTTTTTAACATGTCACTCAGGTCTGTCAGACCACGGCTAGAATGGAACCCCGGTTGGCATCTCAACACTCCGTCAACCTCAAGAGTAAACTAAGGCCACGTTGGCAACATGAAAATTTCGAATTCGCTAGCAAAGAATCAAATTCTTTGCAGAGACATCCATCAAATGAGCAGTGCAACGCCAATGCTGAGAACTACAATGTCATGAGATGAAGGTTTGAGCCCTAACTCGCACCAGATTGAATTCAAAATGAAAAATTGTGGCTTCAAACCCCGTTGCCAGTCGGCCCACGTATTAAGTACTTTGTGTAGCGACTCAGCGGTCTGATCTCCTACTAGAGTAAAGAGTGTTAGGGCAAACAGGAGGAAAATTATCCGTTCTACGGGTACTTTACATGGCAAACCTAAATTTGCAGTTCCTTATTTACTTCACACTTTCACAGTCTTGGTCCCCTCTTTAGAGAAATCTCCATTTTGTATAATATTTCACATTCCATTATAGTTTTTCTTCGCCAAAAGATTAAGTTGCTGGCTGTGCTTAAACATCTTTAAACTCATATATGCAACCCTAGAATGGTATCAGACATCCTGATTACATCGCACAACTTAAAATACAACATTACTAACCTTCAGAAGCTGTATATGCAGTTGACTCAGTGTATTATTCGGCGTAATCAGAGCAGTTTCGAGCTCCTCGGCTGAAAACTCCGTATTTATATTCAGCACGGGTCTAAAAACCTGCAAACCCACCACAAGCTCCATTAACAAACCCTAAAAAGACCACCGACCCCGCACAAAGTTCCTCGCACGAGTTCAGAGAAAATAAACCCACGTGTATAAAATTCAGCACTGACGCCAACTCTAGCATGCTGCGTAAGCGCCCTCGCTCCTTCTGCGGATCGGGCGGAGACGAAATCACCACGACCGACTCGTCGGCTGCCGCTGGCAACGTACTGGCAATCATATGTTCAGAACCCTCGAATTTTACAGGGCTTTGTGAAATTTTAGCTGAAGGAAGGATTCTCCGGGGCCTCCCTGTGCCTTTAACTGTCTCCTGATCGTCGTCCTTTACAGTCAGAATTTCTCTTTCGGGATATCTCTTGGGCCTTCCTCGGCTCCTTTTATGTTCCTCATCGGCTTCGCTCTTTTCCATTTCTGGGAATTTTTTGGGTCTCTCGCTTATCCTTTCGGACATTCTAGCGACCTCCTCCCCCTCGGAGGTTCTGCGAAACCCTGGAGATTGCAGTGGGGGAGGAGGAAAAAGTTAAAACCCCCGCTAATTTTCACAGAAATGCGCGGGCACGGGATTCGAACATGGATTTATTAGGAACAAAAATGTGCAAGAGAACTTGGGCAAATTCAACGAAGTATTAAACATTCATCGGCCAATGGCTTGCGGAGATTTTGAACCGAAAATTGCGAGTGTAGCGTAGCAGAAGAGCAGCAGAGATCTTGCAGCATGTCTGTATATATATATATATATATATGGAAAGACCCCGCGGGAACAAATATTACTGGCTAACCAGGGTTAGGTAGCCAGCGAACCAAACCCTGGGTTATTGGTTTGGCTGTCGGTCTGCAATTGTAAATAAATCCTTAGTATTCCGTCAATGAACGAGAAGTTATAGTGAAATATATCTCACTTCAATTGACAGAAAAATGATGAAGTCAGGTGGAGAGGACCATAATGTACGCTATATATGGATTGAGATCTCTAGTTCTCTTCACCAATCCAGTGTTCAATCCTGCAAATTTTTTTGAAGCTTTGCCTTACAATCCAACTATAATTTTAACAAGGGGGAGAATATGTCATAAGCAAGTGGAGGGTGTTTATGAAAAACTTTGTATATAAAAAGGTAAATGATGATTAATGATATGGAAGAGGATAAACATGGTAAAAGAATTTACAGTTACATCTCTTAACATTCACTTTTTTTAGACCAGGTTTCACTAGATGAAGGTAGTCTTGTATCAATACATAGATTCTAAATCTATCGATCTATTCACCTGGTATATCTTTCTAAATATCAATACATAGATTTTAGATCTATTCACCTTGTACATCTTTCTCTTGAATAGATTCTAGATCTATTCACCTTACACATCTCTCTGTATAGATTTTAGATCTATTCATCTTATACATCTCTGTGTTTTTCTCTTGAATAGATTCTAGATATATTCACCTTACACATTTCTCTTGTGTATAGATTTTAGATCTATTCATCTTATACATCTCTGTGATGAATCGTCTCTCCATTTTTGGAGTTGGCTCTCTAAGTATACATCTCTTTCGTGAATGTCTCTCCATCTTTGGAATTGGCTCTCCAGGACATTTCTCTCGTGTATAGATTTTAGATCTATTCATCTTATACATCTATGTGGTGAATCGTCTCTCCATCTTTGGAGTTGGCTCTCTAAGTATACATCTCTCTCGTGAATGTCTTTCCATCTTTGGAATTGACTCTCTAGGTTTTAGATCAGATTTATATTCTATTTTTGTTTCCTACTTATTTTTATAGGAACTACTTTAACTCTCGAACTTTATATAGATATCATTGTACTTAATAGTCCCATTGACCTACTTCAGTGGTCATTTATAATACATTAATAAAATAAATTTAAACTAATATATTTTAGTGGAGAATCTTCAAATTCACATTTTCTAAAATATACAATATAGTATAATATAGATGAGATGTGTAAATTAATATAATACTAATAAAAACTCAAACAAAACAAATAAAATATACAATATAGTATAATATAAATGAAATATGTAAATTAATATAATACTAATACATTTATCGTGTGTATAGATTTTAGATATATTCATCTTATACATCTTTTTGGTGAATCTCTGTGTCTTTCTCTTGAATAGATTCTAGATATATTCACTTTACACATTTCTCTTGTGTATAGATTTTAGATCTATTCATTTTATACATCTCTATGGTGAATCGTCTCTCCATTTTTGGAGTTGGCTCTCTAGATATATTCACCTTACACATTTCTCTTGTGTATAGATTTTAGATCTATTCATCTTATACATCTCTCTGGTGAATCTCTGTGTCTTTCTCTTGAATAGATTCTAGATATATTCACCTTACACGTTTCTCTTGTGTATAGATTTTAGATTTGGCTCTCCAGGTATACATCTCTCTCGTGAATGTCTCTCCATCTTTGGAATTGGCTCTCCAGGATATTTCTCTCATGTATAGATTTTAGATCTATTCATCTTATACATCTCTGTGGTGAATCGTCTCTCCATCTTTGGAGTTGGCTCTCTAAGTATACATCTCTCTGGTGAATGTCTCTCCATCTTTGGAATTGACTCTCTAGGTTTTAGATCAGATTTATATTCTATTTTTGTTTCTTACTTATTTTTATAGGAACTACTTTAACTCTCGAACTTTATACAGATATCATTGTACTTAATAGTCTCATTGACCTATTTCAATAGTCATTTATAATACATTAATAAAATAAATTTAAACTAATATATTTCACTGGAGAATCTTCAAATTCACATTTTCTAAAATATACAATATAGTATAATATAGATGAGATATGTAAATTTATAATACTAATAAAAACTCAAACAAAACAAATAAAATATACAATATAGTATAATATAAATAAAATATGTAAATTAATATAATACTAATAAAAACTCAAAAAATAAAAAACAAAATTATAATATAAAAAGTTAAAATAACAACCTACCATAATAAAATAAATTAATATACATTCTTCTTAATCCTTAATTTGAACCCTATCAAATATATGTTTAGGTTTTTTATTTCTCAATACCTAATAAAATTATATGTTTAGGTTTTTTATTTCTCAATACCTAATAAAATTATAGTTAAACAAATATACATTAATAAATTAATTTCAAATTGATTTATCTTAAAAGTTAAGATAGTTTGATTTTCACTATAATATTAAATATTTGGTATACATAATGTAGATGTGTTTTCTCATATAAATAAACATATTTTATTTTTATATTTTTAATTTTAATTTAGTTAAAAAATAAACCCACTTTAATAAGTGAGATCAAAACTTTTAAAATGTGTTATTTCTAAAATTCTCAAATAAAATTTAAATATATTCTCACTATTTTTGAGAAACTAGAGCCCAACTAATTGTTATGTTTGCCCCCTTAAGTTGAGGAGTGAAATAAATTTAAGAATGCATAACTTTGATATGTGTGCATTGGGATGGTAAAATTTACACGTGGAAGGACCAACGGAAGCAAGTTGTTACAACATTAAAAAAAAAATTAATGTTTATGATAATATGTATGCATAGTGCTCCCCACTTTATAAAAGAAAGTGCCAATTGTAGGATGTGTGTTTTATTGGAGAAAGTGTAAATTGTAAGTTATATATTTGTTTATTTAGGCATACATTGAGCAATGCATATTTTGTTGGCTTTGAGATTAGTGTATAATGTTGTATTTAGGATTATTATAATGTAATATTTTAAATAATTGAACATTTATTTTATTATTATTATTTTAATTTTCTTAATTCATTCACTTAAAATATTCCTTCTTAAGCCATCCATTTTAGCATTGAGACTCAAACCTTATACCTCTTCCAAATAAGTCCTTGTCTTTTATACCTCTTCCACATAAGTCTTTATCTAGCTAAATAATCAAAAAAATAAACTATAAAAAATAAATAAATTTCATATACACATATATAAAAGAATATTATAATAGCACATTATTAAATTTGAGAATTTGGTTATTAAATAAAAACTAAATTTTAATAAGTTTAATTTTCTCGTTAAAAGTTATTAAGTGAGGAGAGGAATAAGAAAAATCCATAAGAGGGTTGGAAGGAGAGGAATAAGAAAAATCCATAAGAGGGTTGGAAGGAGAGGAAAAAAATCTATAAGGAGGTTCTAGGTTTGGAAGGAGAGATATATGAGGAAGAGTTACTTAATTATTAATCCAAAGGGGTATATGAATAAGAAAAATCTATAGGGAGATTTTAGGGTTGGAAGGAGAGATATATGAGGAAGAGTTACTTAACTATTAATCTATAAGGGGTAGGGTATGTATACCTCTATAGATTTTAGCAGCCAAATCATTGCGCAGAGGGGATCCCTTGTCCCATAAACAAGGGGGTCTCATACACTAATTTTGGTGTATGGCTTGATCGTGACCTTAAAATTAGATTATTATTATTATTATTATCTTTGTGAGGGACAAAATATTTTCTCCCATGTGATGGCGAGGGGTGAAGTGTTGTTTTCCCTACTAAAACACGCCAAGTGTCAATGTCTTTGTGGTTAAATATTTGGACTTGTCCTTGTCTATAGGACTGGATGGGACACGCCATAACACTTTTCAGTACGATGAAGATTTGGGAGGAGATCTATTGGAGGAAAGGTCGGCACGCAAAAAATTGACTTGAGTGAACTACCATGGGAGTTTTCCAAGCCACCTTGATACTCTAAATATAACCCTATATTAAATAAGCTTGTCATTTGGGATCAAAGCAGTCTTAATGTGATTTTGGAGTCCTGTGATGGCTCAAATCAAGTGTGAGAGAAGGTTGTTTTAAGGAGTAATTTACATTTTGTGGGGGATCTATTCGGAATCGCCACTTTAAGCAAAGAAAACCTACAAAATCTAAGATTGCATGCCCACAACATGTTCAATGTAAAAAGAAAGCTTGAAATGTGACTAGGCAACAGAGGATGAGTGTTAAAATGGATTTAGGGGAGGATGTGCAGTTAGAACATGTTTGGGAGTTCTCGAGGCAAGTCCTTCTTGGTAAGTTTTTTGGTAGATAGATTTCGCAAAATACTTTGAATAATTGGATTCAAGGAAATTGGGCTTCGATTCTTGGTGATGGCCCGATTTTTCACATGTTGGGTGTTGATGTTTTGGTTGCATCAAACAGGTACTCCCACATGAGTTAGTGTGTCTAACATGTGGGAGACAGTGGTACTCTTATGAACCTTAGGAAATTAACTTTAAAAGTTAATTATTTAAGTGAATGACTTATTATAATAAAGTGAGTTTAATTTAATTAAATGTTAAGGTTTTTGGCATTAATAATTAAATTAAATCCTACCCATCGATCTCAAGTGAAAGTGAGATTAGATCTCAGTCGTTGATCACTTTGGAGATCTAGAGTTTTGGATTTAGGGTAAACTCAAGGTTATAAAAGGCGTCCTAAGTGACAGGAGTAGACACACACACACACAGTGAGAGAGTGGGATCTCTTTGATTGGGTGATGAAGGACTTTCTTTTAAGTGTGTAGGGCAGGGTTCGAGGAAAGGATCAAAGGAGCAGCAAAGGAGATAGCAGCCAACCAGCATGATCGAACGACTAATCTTGAGGTTTGTAAGGCTTGGCTATTTGTTGTATTGTATTTTTCTCAAGTGGGCCATTATCCCAAGACGGGAGCCCAGATTAAAAATAATAAGCATCTCACAATATTGGTTTTCCCTTCAGGGTTTTTACCCATAAATTTCATGTGCAATGTGTTTGGTTTCCAATTTTTTCTTCCACTATAATGTTTGTTTAATAACTCAATTGTGCTTTTATTCAATAAATTATTTTATTCATAATTAATTGTAGGGTGTAGGGTTGGAGGAAATTTAACATGGTATTAGAGCCGAGACTCTGAAGGAGGAACCAGGTTGCATGAAATCGTAATTTTGCAGCATAGATTTTTGTATTTGCAAGTCGCAAGGTAAATTCAAATTAAAAAGAAAAAAAAGATACCATACGATCATCGCACAATAGCAGAGGTACATTGTACGGCCGCATGGGTTGTTGTAGCATAATCCACGCATGTGGATCGAGTTGTGTTGATATGTTGGGAACATCAGTAGTGAAGGCTACAAGTGTTAGAAGATGTGGTGGCTCGGGTCAGCTGGAGTGATGGGTTGAGTGGGTAGAGTAGTTACACGGGTCGAGGGCTACTGGATGGGCGTTGGTGTTGAGATACAATCCACATAATCAAACAAGTCGAGTAGCAGAGGAGAGAGATCCAGTTGTTGGAGCTGCCAAGCATGGAGTAGCCAATAAGGAGTGTTGAAGGCTAAGGCAGCAAGGCGACAAAAGAGTCATCGATGTTACAGTGGTGAAGTAGAATTAGCGAACGACTGAGGAATCGAGCTGCAAGTCTACGTGGAGCAGGTGGGCGTTGGGTGTGTAATATTTTTAGCTCAGGAGGTACTCTGCATGTTTGTCTTGTATGCGGAAGTAACCTTGTACCTACACTACTAGACATTTGACTTTGTAATGGGTTTTTATAAAGTTGTGATAACGTGGTTCTTTTATGTAAGTGATTTTTTAATAAAGTGTACCTTCTAATATTAAAGTGACTTTATCTCATAAAGTGCACTTATGTTATAAAGTGAAAATGTACTTTAATATTTTAAAGCGATTTATTTTGGAGGGAATGAATCATGTCCCTTGATCTTGTAAAGGCAAGATTAGATCTTGGCCATTAGATTTAGGGTTGGAGAAGGTGAAGGGTCACTTTCAGAGTATAAGAGGATACCTAGGGTAGTGTGTAAGACATAAGAGAAAAGATTGAGAGAGAGAGACAGAGAGAGCTTGAAGAGCAAAGGGCAAAATCTTGGCACATTTCCCAAGAAAAAAGAGGGCACAGATTCCAGGGCAATTTGTTGTGTCACTGTGTTGGAGTTTTTTGTTGTTTTGGAGGTCGTATTGTACGGATCCGTACAGTCTGTACAGCAGAGAAAAGGGGCATTGTTTTTTAGACAGTCTTGTTGCAAGCAAACCGAGGCATTTACTAGTATTTTTCTTGATGTTCGGGGCATTTTGTGTTGTTGTCTGTACAGTACAATTTTGGCATGTTTTCTTGTGTGCTAGTACAGTTGGGTTGTACAGGTCGTACAACTCATTGAGCACATTTTTCTAGACAACATTTGGAAGGGAGGTTTTGTGGCTATAAGTGGTTTTCTTCTGTTGGGTTTTGTTATTTTCTGCTGATACAACTTTCCTAAAGCTAAGAAAAGATCTCTCTCTCATTGGGTTTCCCCTCATTGGGGTTTTCCCTGGCATTGCCTAAATTTTTGTGTCTTTCATGGTTGAGTGATTGTTGTTCATTGTGTTTATTCCACTGCAAAAGTGCTTAGCAATGTGTATTTCTACTTATGTTCATTTAAGACAGTTATCTCTAGGTTGTTAAGTGTATGACATAACTTTTTTTTTTAAGTAAGAAATTATGTATTACCTTTCATGAAGAAAAATTACATTATTGTCTGTGATATCAAAGATGTGAGTTTGTTGAATTGCCCTGAAGGGAAACCAATTTAGTCTGACCCTTGTCCTTGTGTGCCAGTGAAAATTATACATCATTGTCTGAATCATCCTGTGGAGAAATCGATTCATCCGTGTTAGAATATAGAAGATGGTGTGCTCGTTTTACCATTGACGATACCCTCCTCACCCAACCATAGGCCGAAGCCACCCTCCGAGCACCTTAACCTTGACTGAGAATTACTCTGAAAGCAAACCCTAGGCTAGATAACCAAACAAGGTGTAGCGCATCTTCCTCCAAGGATAGCGCACCAACAATAACTGATCAGATAGTCCAAACCCTAGCCAAGAGATAGTCCAAGCCAATACTGAAAACTAGTTGTTGTTGTTGTAGCTGCACCTGCAACCCTCCTCCAGATGTGCGCACCAAACTGGGAACTACAGTGCGCACCAACTGGGAACTGCAATTCTAAGATGTTGTCAAATGAGAATTGGTGCCCTGTATTTATAGTGGCTCTGCTAGATTTGTTGGGGCCGACTTCTCCTTTTGGATATGTGTCTGTTCAGTATATTATTATTATTTATGGCCGACTTCTTCTCTTGGAGGCTAATAACCTAATATTAATTATCTTCTTGAGCCGACAAGACTTCTAGGGTTATTAGCCAACTCATTAGGTTTTTCTCTTGCTTTCCAGAGTCTTCTATTCTCGTCAGGTTCACACGTGGA
>ML788500.1:1545665-1579011 GCA_009831015.1 Picea engelmannii
ATTGATAAAGGAGTTCACCCCTCTTATGGGCTACATCTCCTGGTCCAGCTTCCAATGGATCATTATTATTAATTGCTCAAAAAGTGCTCAAAAACATGTCTTACAATGCTCAAACTGACAAATCGACTGCTCCAATGGCTTCACAACATCCCAAAACCCATGTCTGGGCTCTTTCAGCACCTCAATCGGTCGAAAAATGAAGAAGTTAGGCCTCCTGGAAGTCTCCCTCTTCAAGCTTGTTGTCTCTGGTTCTACAATTCGCACCCTCCTTTCAACAAACCTGGCTCACACGCTCTTTTAAGCGTAAAAACCCAGCACCGGGCGCAACCGCGCCAATGGTACAAACCGTAGGACGGTTAAGGCACCTCTAGCCCCTAACCGCCTCGGCACCTGGGCATATGGCCATGTGACCTCGCGCTGGGCAAAAAGGTGGTTAAACCGTTTGAAAACTGTGCAACTTCCGTTTGGGCCCCGCGCCAACACTTAACACACGGGTTTGGGTTTCAAACCCTGTGCCAACATTTAACACACGGTTATATATATATACAATGCAATATATTGCAATACATTGCAATACAATGCAATGCAATGCGCGCGCGCCAACAGTCGGGCCACGATATATATGTTGGGTCATATGTAATACAACGTGTCCACGGGTCGGGGCTAAGCCCCGGCCCGACCCCCCTTTGCATCCAACATTAATCAACGTTAAATATATGTGTTATGGCATAGTAAACAAGGAACAAAGGGCGGTACTTTGGCTAGCGGAGAGATATGAAGTCTTTACAATATGGAGAGGTCCAGGAGTCGAACCCCACGGGCCTTAACACATTTTTATATATATACCAAATAGCCAGTCAATGAGCGACACGTGGCACCAAGGGATTGGGCCACGTGTCCTCACACTATTGACCACCAATGACATGTGTCATCCACTGATTCGTCAACCATCAACCAATGAGAGTGTGCCACGTCACCCCACCTGCCATGTCATCGTACAGATGGTACAACCCTGCCACATCACTGTACGGACAGGTACAGTCAGCATCCAAAAATTTTGCCTGTTTGACTTGGCGAACAGATCGCGATATCTCCTCCATACGGACTCCGTTTGAGAAAGTAAATATACCGCCGGAATCAGGAAGACGAGACGGACGCAATGGCACTGTTTTCGTCGCATTCCGAGCACTTTGAAAATTGAGCAAAATTTGATCCCCTGATCATTCACCAATTTGGAGACACACATTTTCACAACGCCCTCCACATTTCATGAACCCACCATTGGAAATCATGATTTGGAAATTATTGATTGTATGGATATAGCAATTAGTTTCTTCGCAAAATTATGGGTGCTTCCATTGTCAACAAGAATGATGACCTTCCTATGCTTGATGTAGCCAATTAGCTTGAGGGTTTGGGGAGCATAGAAGCCAGTGAGAGCATTTAGGGAAATGATAGGTTCTACTTCAAGAGGGTCTGAGGGAGGGTTAATGTCAGTGGGTTCAGGTGACATGGCACAAGGGTAGCCTCAACATCCTCTTCTGAAACATCCTTCAAGATGGCCATAAAAAACGTTTGTTCCTTACACTTGTGTCTCAGAAAATATTTATCATCACAATTATAACAAAGGCCTTTGAGTTGGCGTTCAACCATTTTGGCCCTGGTCAATTTCTAGATCTTTAGTAGAGTAGAAGGAGGAGTGGGAGTTACTGGTTTAGTGCGAGGAATAAAGGAGGGTTTGTGGTTTTGAGAAGAGACAACATGTTGTGCTTCCTTGGCTCTTTTAGTATCATCCACCCAACTTTGAGGCCAAGCCATGAGGACATGAGCACAAATCTCATCCTTGAGGCCATTGATAAAACATTCTTAGAAAAAAGCATCAGACATGCCCTCTGTACGAAAATCCAGTTGCTCAAAAGAAGCTATAAAGTCTTCCACGGTGCCAGATTGTTTCAACTTTGTCAAATGGCCTAAATGGTTGGTGTCAGTGTCAAAGTGTTCATAAAGCTCTGCCACAAAGTGTGTCCAAGACACATACCCTTGGCGAGCATTTTTTCTCCATTGCCACCATTGCCAATGTTCTTGATCTAGATGGAGAACACCATACCGTAGTTTGGACAACTCATTTGTAATGCCATACAAAGAGAAATAATGTTCCATTCGAGTTACCCAACCAGTGGGATTTGATCCATCAAATTTGGTCACATCCACACACGGAAGGCATAGGTCACGCTGAAAGTGATGGGGCTGAAAATTCTGGGAATGAGAGGAAGTTTCACCTTCAGTGTGCAAAGGTGGGTCAAATAAAGGAAGATCTGTAGGGATATGCAGCTTGGCACAGATCATCGCAGCGGTAGATTCAAGTTGGGTAGTAATGTCTTGTTTGAGCTCTTGTTTGACTTCCTCGATTGAGGTAGAGACTGAAGTAGCGATGGCAGAATGCATTTTTTGATTGATGGAGAGGATATCGACATTGAGTTGTAGCACTTCTTGTTGGGTTTCTGTGAAATTAGAGTGCAAGGTATTGAAACGAGCTTCAAAGTCTTGGATACGGGTATAGGCCATGATGACGAGGGAACACGAAAAAGGGGCGGGTGGGACCACACAAAAAATGGGTTATGGATGAAGTGTATCACAACGATCAGGGCAACGAGTTGAATCCAATGGGGTAAAGCCCAAATAAGGGGTTTGGAAGGGGGTTAGGTCCACAAAAAAAAATGTTGAAAAATGATAGGTATGACTGCAATAAGGGCGAAGAGAGAAATCCAATAGAATAGGTATCAAATAATGGTGCCAACATGATCCAATTTTTTTTTTTTTTACTCCTGTGGAGTTATACTCCGATCTGAAGAATATTGCAATGATGAAATGTCCAAATGCTTAATAGGAAGAAATGTGTAGTAATTTCGCAACTCGAATGCAGGAGACACAGTTGCGTCACAATAGATCTTGTCTGTTCTATTTTTTGTTTCCATCCCAAGGGTTAGGTATTCAAGGGTTCTACAAACAAGGGTTTGCCCTGTGCTATAGCTCTCTGATATACATGCGGGGTCCAACAGTAGTACTCAACCCAATATCTCAGGGCACCAACTAAGGAGGCTAGATTGTACCCTTAGTTTTACTACCTGACTACCCAGGTACTAGATAGTATCTTCCCGAGTGTTTTTCTCAGTGGCACTATAATAGTCAAGCGACCGATCAGTTTATCTACGGAGGGCTTCAGAATATATAGGTTGACTCTGTATACAGGTGTTGTCTGATGCACTACCACTCGAAGGGGTACCAACAATGGTTACAAGGGTGGCCAACAGATGTGCGCTTAAGTGCCACTTGTATTTCCTGCGTGTATGAATCATCAACCGCGGGTTTATGCGCGTAACAACATATCTTTGTAGCTTAAAGATGTCAAAATACGTCTCTACCCTAAAAAAATTTAACCCACAATTTTCTGTCGAGGAAGGTGCTATGATATCACTTGTAATATTCCAGATATAAAAAGTATGCAGAACATAAATAAATAGCTAGAAATGGCAGATGAACAATAATATAACCAGAACAACACCACGATAATACCAAAATGATAACAAAATAACACCAGAAATAACACTTTGATTACCGAGAGCAATGTTCACTTGCCTCTTCGAGGGGGCAACCTCCAGAAGAGCAGAGCTCTATTACAATAATATCCACGACAAAAGTTCTCATACCCCCGACTCCTAATTATACTAAATATGTCTATCAAAAGAACCATCTAGACGAAGATCCTTCTAGAAGCAGAAGCTTCTATTAGGTCTTCTTACATTGGACTTATTCTTCCTTATTGCTAGGCCTTATTAATATTAACCTTTATTACATGGAAATATATTATTCTACCTACATGAGGGGTTAGGTCCCTAACAAGGAGGCTCCTGAGACTGCAGTGGGCCCAAAGATTCAGTCTTACATTTTGAGAGAAGAGAGGGAGTCTATTCTAAGCACCGACATGAGGCTCAGCTAGTCTGATCGAACCGATACTCATGGTGGAGTGGATTCTCCTAGGAGCTCAGGGTTTAGAGTGGTTGTTAGGAGGATGTCCTCTGGTTCGAGTTCTGTGCAGGTGTTGAGGATGACTCTAGGTTCAGAGGGAGCTCCTACCGTGAACAGTGTGATGGGACCAGATGATGGTGATGGCAGTGAGTGCATCCCTCGCTGAGAGGGAGTGTTAGCTTTTTAGCTCGGGAGGTACTCTGCATGTTTGTTTTGTATGCATAAGTAACCTTGTACCTACACTACTAGACACATGACTTTGTAATGGGTTTTTATAAAGTTGTGATAAAGTGGTTCTTTTATGTAAGTGACTTTTTAATAAAGTGTATTGTCTAATAATAAAGTGATTTTATCTCATAAAGTGCACCTATGTTATAAAGTGAAAATGTACTTTAATATTTTAAAGTGATTTATTTTGGAGGGAATGAATCATGTCCTTTGATCTTGTAAAGACAAGATTAGATCTTGGTCATTAGATTTAGGGTTGGAGAAGGTGAAGGGTCTCTTTCAGATTATAAGAGAATACCTAGGGTAGTGTGCAAGACACAAGAGAAAAGATTGTGTGTGAGAGAGAGAGAGAGATAGCTTGAAGAGCAAAGGGCATAATCTGGGCACATTTCCCAAGAAGAAAGAGGGCACAAATCCTAAGGCAATTTGTTGTGTAATTGTGTTGGAGTTTTTTTTGTTTGTTTTGGAGGTTGTATTGTATGGATTCGTACAACAGAGGAAATGGGCGTTATTTTTTAGACTGTCTTGTTGCGTGCAAACCGAGGCATTTGCTAGTATTTTTCTTATTGTTGGGGGCATTTTTGTGTTGTTGTCCATACAATACAGTTTTGGCATGTTTTTCTGTGTGCTGGTATAGGTGAGCCATACAGGTCGTACAACTCATTGAGCACAGTTTTTTAGACAACATTTGGAGGGGCAGTTTTGTGGCTGTAAGTAGTTTTCTTTTGTTAGGTTTTGTTATTTTCTATTGATACAACTTTCTTAAAGCTAATAAAATATCTCTCTCTCATTGGGTTTCCCCACATTGGGGTTTTCCCTGGCATTGCCTAAATTTCTGCGTATTTCATAGTTGAGTGATTGTTGTTCATTGTGTTTATTTCGCTGCAAAAGTGCTTAGCAATGTGTATTTCTGCTTATGTTCATTTAAGACAGTTATCTTTAGGTTGCTAAGGGTATGAAATAACTTAGTACTTGTTGATTTTGTCATTTATTTCCTACAAGGTGACAGTAGGTCATGGGAGGCAAAGAGAAAGCATGCAGGAGAGCAGCCGCCAACAGGCCAGTCGCAGCCAACAACTGCAGAGCAACCACATGCTGCTAGGGAATAGAGGTTGAGGGTCGGTCAACCAACACAACCGCGAGAGCAACTAGTCGACCAACAAGATAACAATTTTACTATACCTAGGGAGGTAATATGGGAGGTACCCAATGGGAATGGGGTTATATATTATTAGTGGAGTTCATTCAATGTAAGGTGGACTAGGTCCACCATAGTATTGAATAAGGCCCACTATGGTAGTTAGAGATAATAAATAGGCTTTCTAAAAGATTCCTTCTCTAGAATGTTTCTAGAAGATAGAGAATATTATATAAAGAAGTATAAGCAATGTATTGGGACATGAAGAAGAATATTGTTATTGTACAAGGAAGTATTGTTTGAAGAGTGTTATCCTTCCATAAGGATTAATATATGGTGTTACCCTACCTCAAGGGTTTTCTCTATTTTTTGTGTTTAGTGTTTTAGTGAATGGTTTGGTGTTTATTATTGGTTTATTTCTAAAGCATATTTGCAGATTTAGTATTGGTATATAATGTTTGGTATTAGAGCTCTTTCCTTGGCCATAAAAGGGAAGAATGTTTTTTTTTTGTAGATTTTTAATGGGGAAAAAGGGGGTTTTGCGCTTCACGTTCAAATCTAAAACTGTATCAGACAAATTTGCATAAACAAATTGGATATTTTAATTCCTCTCAGAAAAATACCCAATTTTAAAAAAACAATCAGCGGAAACGAAGTCCAGGAAGTAAAGTTATGAGCATTTTAAATTCATCGGTTTTTCAGGGTTTTTTCTGGAAAAAGCCACGCGATTTACACAGTAAGTTGTTTTTATAAACCTCAGTGTTTGTTGCATATTTCTATAAGCAAGATGATTTTTACTAGAAAAAATGATGGCCCTAGTATTGAATAATTTCTAAAATAAGAGAAGTCAATTTGGAAAAATAATTGGAGAGATATAGTCAATTTACGCTTACAATGTGATGCAACCATTTGGTGGCAATCACTTGACTATGGAAAAATGATGGCGCTCTTTGATGAAGAATTTGACCAAGTGTTTTTAGACAAGTGGTCTCTTGCCAAAAGTAAGGATACAAAAATAGCCAAATGTTTATTACAGGTCCATGGTTGTATTCATAAAGAAAATATCATTGTTTCTATTAACCCCAGTTACATGCATAACTTTATCAATGTTTAGTTGGTTAATAGATTGCAAGTTGTTTCAAAGAATATTCAAAGCACACAGGTTGCAAGTGAAAATGTTCAAATTTTTAAAGATTTGAAGTTCAATATGGATAAATATGTGTTGCATTCAAATTTTTATGTTATGGATATGGACGAAGTGGATATTGTTTTGGGATATCCTTGGATAGAATTAGTGGGTACCATTAATATTAATGTGCAAAAGAAAATTTTGAACTTGTGGTACAAGAAAAAGAAAATCACATTGCATGATGTGTCTCTTAGTAAGCCAATAAGGCCCACGATAGTAAGCACATAAGTTCTTGTAGATTCCGAAGTTGAATCCAATGCAGAGTCTACAAAAGGAGATGGAGCAAAGCCACATGAAGAAAATAGTAAAGAATCTAAGAAGGTCATTGACTCCAAGGCACAAGGAGTTGCATATTTAAAGAAAAAGTCACCAGTTCCTACAGTTTTTGTACATTGACAAAGGCGTGAGAATCAACACTCATTCACCAACATGAAACCAGAAAGGCAACCAATCAAGAGGTGAATGGAAGACTACCAACACTACATGAAGACATCATGCTAGAGAACCAGTCCCATGGCAACATCAGCACGATGCAAAGCAAGATCAAGGTGGCAAGGCAACAGTTGGACATCATGTTCGTCTTCCATTAGAATGGATGGATGGTCGTACCAATTGGCTACAATTCTTAGCCGGTCATATTGTATAGTATCTTCTCATGTTTTGAGGACGAAACATGCTTAAGGGGGGTGGAATGTACTATACCTAGGGAGGTAATATGGGAGGTACCCAATGGGAATGGGATTATGTATTATTAGTGGAGGCAATTCAATGTAAGGTGAATTAGGTCCACCATAGTATTAAATAAGGCCTGCTATGGTAGTTCGAGATAATAAATAGGCTTTCTAGAAGATTCCTTCTCTAGAATGTTCCTAGAAGATAGAAAATACTATATAAAGAACTATAAGCAATGTATTGGGACATGAAGAAGAATATTGTTATTATACAAGCAAGTATTGATTGATGAGTCTTATCCTTCCATAAGGATTAATATATGGTGTTACCCTACCTTAAGGGTTTTCTCTATTTCTTGTGTTTAGTGTTTCAATGAATGGTTTGGTCTTCATTATTGGTTTATTTATGAAGCATATTTGCAAATCTAGTATTGATATATAACAAAAACCACCAGGGATGTCAGGCAACCTAGAAAAGCACTCAGGCAGCAGTAGAAGGCTGGAAGCAACTTTGGGCAGGGCTCTAGGCAGTGGGTAGCAGGGCCAAGCAACAAGTTTGGGCAGCAGGCAATAGAGTCTGGGAAGCGAGTCATGAGAAAGGATTTGGGAAGCCAGTAAAATTCCTCATTTTTCGTGCCTGAAGGAATAGGCACATATTTTCAACATATTGCAGTTTCAATGTTGCATTTTTCAGGTATAGATCAGATCTTGGAGATGGAAGCGATTGGTTTGAGGTATGAGGACCAGTTAGAGGGTGCCTCTAACTTTCTTCCATGGAAAGAAAGGATCATGTTTCTCTTGAGGGAGAATGGATTGTGGAGTCATGCAAATACCACAGTGACCACACCGACAGATCTTGCAGAGCTAGCCAAGCAAGAGGAAAAGGAGGCCAAGTCAATGTGGGTGATCTTAGATTCAGTGAGGGATCATATTGTACCTCACCTATCTCGTAAAACATTAGCCAAAGCAATGCTCTTAACTTTGACAAATCTATTTCAGAGTAATATTAAGAATAAGAAGATGGTATCGAGGGACAGACTCAAGAACACTGTGATGTTCAAGAGTGATTTAGTGACCAATTATCTCACCAAGATCACTTAGGTTCATGATCAATTGGGGGTAGTTGGCGAGATAATGCCAAACATGGAGTTAATGAGGGCCACCTTGAATGGTTTCACTAAGCCTTGGACTTCATTCATCGAAGGTATCTGTGCTCGAGAGAAGCTTCTAGACTTCAACCATTTGTGGGATGTTTGCATTCAGGGGAAGACTTTTCAAGAGGCTCTGGGAGGCCCGTAGGAGGATGGTGATGAGGAGAACCTTGCACTTGTCAATCAAGTAAAGAAGGGCAAGGGGAAGGCCAGGAAGAACACAGGTGGAGATTCATCTTCTCAAGCTAGAACATGTAAGGACCTAAGTAAAGTCAAGTGTTTCAACTGTCATAAGAAGAGACATTATGCTTCATAATGTCTGAAGAGGAAGAAGGGAATAAACAAGGCACAACCATAAGTAGTGACATTGACAAAGGCTTAAGTGGATGAGTTTTCCAAGAAGTTTGAACAAGAGTTCTTACTTTTTTCCCATCTTTCCTCAAGCACCATATCAACTGGTGTGTGGCTGCTAGGTAGCAGATCCATATGTCATATGACAAGAGCACGAGATTTGTTCAAGAGCTTCACATAGTAAGACTCAAACATGCATGTGGAACTTGGTGTGGGAACTAAACATGCAGTAAAGGGAACTGGGATAGTGTCATTCCAAATGGAGTCAAGAGGCATGTTAAGAGTGATGAATGTGCTATGGGTACTAGAACTCGGGGCAAGTGTGCTCTCAGTCTCAACGATTGAGAAGAAGGGATTTGATGTAGCATTCTAAGATGGATGGACACTGATCAAACCCAAAGGATCTATCTTAGACATAGCAATGGTTCTTAGATTTAGAGAGAGCAACTTTTATAGGCTAAAGGGCCATCCTATACAAGCAATGACAAGCATCAAAGTGGTAGAGAACAAGGAACATGTAGCTCTGAAGGTTGAGCAACTCAGAGGGATTCAACCTTTAGGTTCAAGTGGGAAGGAGCAACCTTCCAAGTTTGTTAAGAAGGATTCATGGTAAAAAATTGCCATGCATGATGCTCAGAAGCAGGATGCTTCTAGAAGCATGTTCAAAGGCAACAAGTCTTTGAAGAAGGGTTTGAATGAGGTGACAAGCATAGATTTTTGTTCAGAGGAAGCAACTGATCATGTGGATTAGAGAGGAACCATGGTAGTGGATATCATAGCGAAGATAGAGCCACCTCAGGGTGGTGGAAGTACTTTCCTCGCTAAGAGGGAGTGTTGATTTTTTCGTAGCATCAGACATGTAGTGTGTTTAACATGTGCCAGACATTACTACTTCTATGAACCTTAGGAAATTCAATTCATAAGTTAATTATTTAAGTGAATGTCTTATTATAATAAAGTGAGTTTAATTTAAATACATGTGAAGGCTTTTGGCATTAGTAATTAAATTAAATCCTAGCCATCAATCTCAAGTGAATGCACGATTAGATCTTAATCGTTGATCACATTGGAGATCTAGGGTTTAGGGTTTAGAGTAAACTCAAGGTTATAAAAGGCAGCCTAAGTGAGAGGAGTAGATACACACATAGAGTGAGAGAGTGAGATCTCATTGGTTGGGTGAAGGAATTTCATCCAAGTGTGCAGAGTAGGGTTCGAGGAAAGGAGCAAAGGGACCACGAGAGAGATAGCAACCAACCATCAAGATCAAAGGATTGAACTTGAGGTTTGTAAGGCTTGGTTATTCATTGTATTGTATTTTCCTCGGGTGGGCCATTATCCCAGGATGGGAGCCCAGATTAATCATAGTAAAGATCTCATAGTATTGGTTTTCCCTTTGGGGTTTTTCCATGGGGTTTTACCCAAAATTTTCATGTGCATTGTGTTTGTTTTCTAGTTTTTGCTTCTGCTGTAATGTTTGGTTAACAACTCAGCTATTATTTTATTCAATAAATTATTTTATTTGGAATTAACTATCAGGTGTTGGGTTAGAGGAAATTCAACATTCGGTAGGGGATGGTTGGGGTTCAATTTTAGGAGAGATGAAGATGCTCAAAATATATTACAAGGAAGCTTCTTCTAGGGCTCGTCATTTTTTTCACTGCTGGTCTAGACAACCTGTTTTGATTCTAGATCTGTTGTTCTACATAAGATGCCTATTTAGGCGAAGTTACGTGGTTTATTGGTAGAATTGTGGTTAGAGAAGGTTTTGAAGGCTTTGGGGGACTCTTTGGGGAAAACCCTAGCCATTGATCTCCCCTTTAAATCAAGTGTGCATTTGTCAATGGCTAGATTGTTGGTGGAAATAGATGTGAGTGATGGTTTATCATTTAGTATTAAAGTTTTTGCTCCCAGTTCCTCTTACACACAAGTCTTGGATTGTCTGAAAGTTCCTTTTAGATGTGTTTGATGTCATGTGTATGGTCATGTGATTGCAATTTTTCAAATCTCAATAGAATTGTGGTTAGAGAAGGTTTTGAAGGCTTGGGGGGACTCTTTGGGGAAAACCCTAGCCATTAATCTTCCCTTTAAATCAAGTGTGCATTGGTCAATGGCTAGATTGTTGGTGGAAATAGATGTGAGTGATGGTTTATCATTTAGTATTAAAGTTTTTGCTCCAAGTTCCTCTTACACACAAGTCTTGGAGTTTCTGAAAGTTCCTTTTAGATGTGTTTGTTGTCATGTGTATGGTCATCTTGGTGGAAATAGATGTGAGTAAATATTTTCAGGTCCTATCAAACTTGCCTACTGGGTCTGTCTTTGACCACAGATAGGCTCTAAGTTTCAACTATGTGATAAAGTATTTGTTGTTGTTTTATAACAACCAACAATCCAAGAACTTCTTGCTGATTTGTTATGGTTATATTTGCGATTTTGGGTGCTCTTGCATGTAGTTTTAGTAACCAGAAATTAGTAGAACTTCTCCACTAAATAAACAAGGGTAGATGATGCAAGCCTCTCTCCATGAAAGCTAGCGCCCGAGCTCAAGCATCCTCATGCAACAAACCTCATGCTCATCCTCCAAGAGCTCCTCTAACAATGAACAAAAGAAGAATGAATCTCAAAAATACACTTTACCCTCTCTTTAGCCTCATTTAGCCAACCCTAAAAGATCAATGGCCTAGATTAGATCTAGCCAAGTCTAATCAATGGGTGAGATCTCATCCAAAAATCTCACTAAGGAAACCCACTTTCCTTAGTTGCTTTATGTCTATTAATTCACCCACATTGTGAATTAATTGTCACTAAATGACTTAAGTGACATATTTCTCTTTTGACTTAAATCTCCTAAGTCAAAGTGAAATTAGAATCATAAAGTAAAGTACAAGGGTAGTAGTCTTCCCCCTTTGTGCTTAAAGACTCATAAGCACATGGGGACCACTTTCCAAGGTACCCAAATCTCAACAGAATTGTGGTTAGAGAAGGTTTTGAAGGCTTTGGGGGACTCTTTGGGGAAAACCCTAGCCATTGATCTCCCCTTTAAATCAAGTGTGCATTGGTCAATGGATGGATTGTTGGTGGAAATAGGTGTGGGTGATGGTTTATCATTTAGTATTAAATTTTTTGCTCCCAGTTCCTCTTACA
Source organism: Picea engelmannii (assembly GCA_009831015.1). Lineage (NCBI taxonomy): Eukaryota > Viridiplantae > Streptophyta > Pinopsida > Pinales > Pinaceae > Picea > Picea engelmannii. Next base: position 1,557,561 of record ML788500.1, read on the forward strand.
CACAAGTCTTGGACTGTCTAAAAGTTCCTTTTAGACGTGTTTGATGTCATGTGTATGGTCATGTGATTGCAATTTTCCCTCGACCCTTCAAGAAAAAGGTTTGGAGGAAAAAAGTGATTGGTTTGGAAAATGTTCAAGAGGTAGTTACTAATGGAAGTTTGTGGTAGTCATGGCTCCAGGCTTGCAACCATCCTAGACAACCTGTTTAGAATTGTGGATAGAGAAGGTTTTCAAGGCTTTGGGGGACACTTTGGGATAAACCTTGGCCATTGATCTCTCCTTTAAATCAAGCATACATTGGTCGATGGCTAGACTATTGGTGGAAATGGATGTGAGTGATGGTTTATCTTTTAGTATTGAGGTTTTTGCTCCCAACTCTTCTTACACACAAGTCTTGGATTATTTGAAAGTTCCTTTTAGAAGTGTTTGATCTCATATGTATGGTCATGTGATTGCAGAATACCCCCATCCCTTGAAGCAAAAGGTTTGGAGGAAAACAATGACTAGTTTGCAGAATGGTCAGGAGGCAGTTACTCGGGGTGGTCATGGCTCCAAGCTTTCAACCATCCTCGTAAGATAATAACATTGTAGAAAAGGAAGGCATTGAGAGGGTTATCAATGTAGTTTCAAATCCTGTGGGAGCTAGTGTTGATTTGGTATTGGAGAAAGATTTATTTCTCCTTCAAATTGGATGAGGAGGCCTTAGTTCTAGGGGATACCCTTCCAATTCTAAAGGCTTTGGTTCATGTTTCTTTAGGTAAGTCGCATGTCTCTTCTACTTTTATTCCTCTTGCAATTTTGGTGGATGTAGATCTAGATAATAGGGAGGTTTATCCTTCCACTTCATAGTTGCCAAGGAAATATACCATGTCAAGTTCTCCATTTGGGAAGTATGGAGCTTGGGAGGGTATTCTTGTTAGGAGGATATGTTGACGTTTGGTAGCTGCAAGAGGTACTTTTCCTCCTACACAACCTTTCTTAGAAGAGAATAAGATTCCAAAAGCAAGAAAAACATTTAACATATGTGGAAATACCCCAGAAGAGAAGTCGACCCAAAATAATAAATATTAAAGTGAAAATAGAAGCCTCTAGATAAGAAGTCATTCCACATGAATTAGTAAAGTGGAAAATGAATTATTCCAGATGAAAAGTCGGCCCTAGTGTTCCAGATGAGAAGTTCACCCCAGTGTTTCGGATGAGAAGTCGACCCCAATACATTGATAGACTAGTCTAAATATAGTGACGCCTTGCTCATTTGAACTCACTCTCACTCACAGTCGCAACTACATAAGAAGGCGTAGGTCTGAGGCAAGGAAGACGTAGCTATTGCAGCAGATGGGATCTTGGTTATTCTTTGTGGTAAATCTCTCTTGTGTGTTACCCTTGGTAGAGGTGCGTCACTCTGGTATGGTGTTGTTGTTGTAGTTAGGGTGGTATATTTAGCTAGCCATTTTGCTAGGGTTTATCTGTTGGTTCATTGTTGGATTGTTTGGATGGAATCTATCTAAGAAAGGTTGGTTGGGTTTTTCCCCCATTTGGGGTTTTCCCAAAATAAATTATTATTTCTTCTTGTGCTTGTTATTGTTGCTCTTATTTTCAGTACATGATATAAATGCTAATGTGGAAAGAAGATCTAAATATACCAGTAAACCTAATTTCTTTGTAAAGTTAATGAAAAACTAACATGGTCTCAGAGCTGGTTACCTTCAGAACAATCTAACCACTGGAAGGAAGATCATTTGCAGTAATACCTTACTACTGCACTGTAATATCTTTGTCAAGCTATTTGAGCACTAGTTTCAAGGCACTGGGACTAATTTCACCACAGATCAGTTCACCCCACCCTAGTGCACCCCCTACAACACTCTGGTTGTAGTTCCGCAAAGTTCAGAAATTTAAAAATTCTCGGATTTAGGGCTTCTACCGGTGAAAATGTCAACCAATATGAGAGTTGAGGGTAGATTGGATGGAGCAGATAACTTTGGATCCTGGAAGCATATAGTACTTCTCATTCTAAAAGAGAATGAGTTATTGGATCATGTCAAGTAGGTGCTTCTAGAACCAAAAGAAGAAGGCGCCAAAGCAAAGTTCAAGAAGAATGAGGTAAGGGCTAAGAGGATCTTGACAGACTCAATCAAGGATCATCTAATACTGAATGTATTAGAACTAAAGACAACGAAATAAATGTTTGATGCCCTAACCAAACTTTATGAAAGTAAAAACACCAGTCAAAAGCTTACTCTAAGGCATCAACTTAGAAATGTGACAATGAACAAGTCAGAAACAGTCTCAAATTAGTTCATGAGAATCTCACTGATCAAGGACCAATTAGCAGTTATTGGAGATGCAGTGGAAGACGTTGAACTTATGACTACTACACTCAATGGTTTTCCTTCTTCTTGGGATCCATTTGTTCAAGGAATTTGCGCAAGAAGCAAACTGCCCAAGTTCGACAAATTACGGTCTAATTGTTCCCAAGAAGAATCCAGGCTAATATCCAAATCTCAGAAGACAAATGATGATGAAAACCAACATATTCCCACTCATGTGAATAAAAGGAAAGAGAGAAGAGAATTCAGTCCAAAGAAACCTAAAATACCACGTTATAAGAAAGATGCGTCAATAGTCAGATGCTACAATTGTAAGAAGCTGAGAAATTATGCCTCTCAATGTCCCCATAAGGATGAATAGGGAAAGCATCATGCACATATAGCTGACATAGAAGAGTCCACACCCCAGGAAAAGGAAAAGGAGTCAAAGGATGAAGAGTATGTCTTTTAGATAGCGGTGCTTCCAAAACACATGATCGAGAAGTAGAAGAAAACTTAAATGGGACAACAACAACTAGACTCTGGGTTTTCATATCAGGTTTGATATTTCATATTGCTATAGCTTAAGTAAGTGTTGTAACTAGAATATCAATGTTTATAGTTCCATTACTATCAAATGTATAGTAACACTTGAATGTTTTTGATACAATGATTATTAAGTAAAGTCTCATTGTTTAGTATTAATGATGCACTTGTTTGGAAGATGAAATTGATCTCCTCTAGAATATATTTTTGGTTGTTATTACTCTCGTTCTGGGTAGGTCATAGGTGATAGCTCTGAGAGGGAGCTATAACAACGGTTAAAAAAGGCAAGAGATTAGATGGTATCAACTGAGACATGGAGCAGACTATCCATACATAGAGCTGTGTACATGACCATACACATCCATGTAATGAAGGAGAAGAGGACGAAATCAAAACTTTATGGCAAGAAAGACACTTTTGTAGGACACAAAGTACCTCATATGGAGATTGATTGTAAGGAGCAGAAGGCTCCAGATCCCTCTAGTCTATTTGATCACTCTTTAGATCATCAGGAAGAGTCAGTAGAGCCAAAAAAGCCTACCCAGGATCATTTCCATGACCAGAAAGAGACCAACATGGTCCCGTGATACTTTGCAGGATGCAAAGGGGGATATAGACATATGGAATTGATGAACCATATCATGAGGAGGATTAGATGGATCCACTAGTGGTGAGGCAGGTGGCCCCACCAAGTATCGACTTAGAAGGAGCTAGAGTTCAGAAGGATTCGGCTGTCACGATCCAATAGGAAGGAGCAACCTCCCCAAAACAATTCATAGGAGATCAAACTTCAGAGGAGGTCAACACATGTAGAGGGAGCAGATGGCTCCAGAGATTATATAGACTCAAAGGGAGTCAAGCTACAAAGGGAGCATGCAGACTCAGAGTGAGCCTGATCTCAGAGAGAGTTAGTTGACTTAGAGGGAGACCATATCATTCAGAGGAATTTTCCCCTCATATTCAAAGAGAAGAGAGAGACATCTTCTAGGACTAAATGACAGATGCCATAAGCTGAGGAGGATAAATTGTAGCTTCGGAGGCATCTAGGAGATGTGAGATCTCATGGGAAGATTCCCTTGTTTCAATAAACTTTGTTGTAGTGACAAAGGAGGAAATAAGTTAGAAGGACTGGGATATGGATTTTTCCTCAGTTCCAGAGAAAGCAAGAGACCACACAAGTTTCCAACTATGTCGCGTTGATGAAGAAGATAATTGATTCATAATCTTCCGCTTATGTGGAAGTTGCTAAGCATCAAGTGTGTGGAAGGATGCCACGATGGAAGAGAATCGTTCCATCATGAAGAATGACATGTGGAAAGTGGCCGTGAGACCAGTAGGGAAGTCAATGGTGACTTCCAAGTGGATCTACAAGATCAAGCATGCTGCAGATGGCAGCATAGAGAAGTACAAAGAAATATTTATGGCTAGAGGATTCTCCCAACAAGAGGGAGAAGATTATGACGAGACACTTTCTCTAGTATCCATAACAAGTGTACATTGAATAGCCATAGGATACATGAGAAGGAGTCTCATGTTTGTAGATTGAAGAAATATTTGTACAGGCTCAGGCAGGGACACATGGCAGGATATGTCAGACAATTATTTGATGAGCTTGAGGATGATTTCCCATTGATCCTATATGTGGATGACCTGTTTCTTATAGAGGATGGGAATCTCATAGATGGGTGCAAGAGGGAACTCACTTCAGAGTTCAAAATTAAGGATCTAGGTCTGATGCACTATTTTGTGGGATTGGAGGTATGACAGAGACTAGATGAAATTTTCCTTAGCCAAGGAAAATATACTGTTGAGAACCTGCAGAGACTCAAGATGATGGACTGCAAGTTCATGGCCACAACTCTGTTGACAAATCTCAAGCTCTTGAGTGATTCATCTTCAAATTTGGTGGATCCCATGATGTACAAACAATTTATCAAATCCTTGATGTATCTGGTTAACACCAAAGCGGACATATGTTATGTTGTGAACACTTTGAGTCAGTACATGGTTGAGCCTAGACATTTACATTGGATAGTAGCAAACCATGTGTTGAGGTACCTACATGGTATAGTTGGATATGGATTGAGATATGTCTCGGATGAATATGAGAAGTTGTAGGGTTATACAAACTCTCACTGGGCAGGGAGAGTAGTGGACTGAAAAAGCACATCAAAATGTTGCTTCAGATGTCAGTGGCGCTTAGTAGAACATATGCAGAGTATATAACAACCAGTGTTGCAAGCCGTGAAGCAGTGTGGCTTCGAAAGCTACATGCAGGGATATTTGATCTAGAGTTGGAGCTAACTTTGATACATTATGAAAATCAAATTTGTGTGAAGATTTAAGAGAATCATGTCTTTCATGACAAGTCAACGCATATAGATATCAAATACCATTACATCCGAGACATGGTGCAGAGAGGAGTCGTGGAACTCCGATACATATCCAGAGATGAGCATATAACAAACATTCTCACCAAGCCTCTATCTAGAGTGAAGTATGAGTACTTCAGAGACAAGCTTCGCGTGATGCAAAATGTCCACCCTCATTGAGAGAGAGGTGTGGTGTTTCTCCTCTAGACGGCTAACCCCTTTGGCCAAGGGTTACCTAGATCAATCATGTGAGGTGACTAAGGGGGTAATGCACTGTCAAATACTAGTCTTGCCTATACCATGTGAGGTGGTTAGGTGTGAATAAGACTATTGGGAGAGGAAAAACATCACAACATAGTCTTGGACACTATGACGGTGATTGTGTGTCACTGGACAATAGTTGTGTGCTAGTACGGTAGTTGTGTACCACTGGTGGTGGTTGTGTGTCACTGGACAATAGTTGTGTGCTAATATGGTGGTTGTGTACCACTGGCGGTGACTGTGTGTCATTGGATAGTAGTTATGTGCTACTACGATGGTTGTCTACCATTGGAGGTGACTGTGTGTCACTCGACAATAGTTGTGTGCTATTGCGGTGATTGTGTACCACTGGAGGTGATTGTGTGTCATTGGACAATAGTTGTGTGCTACTAGGGTGGTTGTGTACCACGAGCGGTGATTGTGTGTCACTGGATAGTAGTTGTGTGCTACTACGGTGGTTGTGTACCATTGGCAGTGATTGTGTATCACTAGACAATAGTTGTGTACTACTACGGTGGTTGTGTACCACTAGCGGTGATTGTGTATCACTAGACAATAGTTGTGTACTACTATAGTGGTGGTTGTGTACCAATGGACAATAATTGTGTACTACTACGACTTGACAACAATTGTGTTCCATTGGATGGCATTGTAGTAGTTGTGTGCTACTAGCTGATTTCCATGGAGACCACCTGACCGTTTGGAAGTATCTATGTGATATTGTTTGATCGCAACACAATCAAGAGGACTATGACAATAGTTGTATGTTACTGGACTACGACAATAGTTGTGTACTACTCGAAAATATGGGTAGTTTTGTGCTACTAGATAATTGCAGCATAGTCTTGGAGACTGTGATGGATGATTTGAGCTACCCATGGTATGGTAATAGTTGTGTGCTACGAGTTGATTGCAGAGTAATCGATGGAATACTAAAAGAAGACATCGTGAAAGATACCTCCCTACCTAAGAGGGATTGTTGATGTTTGGTAGTTGTGGGAGGTACTTTTCCTCTTAAACAACCTTTCTTAGAAGAGAAGAATATTCTGGAAGCAAGAGAACCATTGAGAAAATGTGGAAATACCCCAGAAGAGAAGTCAACCCAAAATAATAAAGATTAAAGTGAAAATAGAAGCCTCCAGATAAGAAGTCAGCCCATACGAATTAATAAAGTGGAAAATGAATTATTCCAGATAAAAATTCGACCCTAGTATTCCAGATGAGAAGACGGCCCCAATATTCTAGATGAGAAGTCAACCCCAGTACATTGACAGACTAGTATAAATATAGTGATGCCTTTCTCATTTGAGCTCACTCTCACTCACAATTTCAACTACATAAGAAGGCGCAGGTCTAAGGTAAGGAAGACACAATGAGTGCAACATCTGGGATCTTGGTTATTCTTTGTGGTAACTCTCTCTTGTGCGTTACCTTGGTAGAGGTGCACTACTCTTGTATGGTGTTGTTGTTGTTGTTGGGGTGGTATTTCTAGTTGGATCTTTAGCTAGCCATTATGCTAGGGTTTATCTGTTGGTTCATGATAGGACTTGTTTGGATGCAATCTCTCTAAGAAATACTGGCTAGGTTTTTCCCCCATTTGGGGTTTTCCCATGATAAATTGTTGTTTCTTCTTGTGCTTGTTACTGTTGCTCTTATTTTCAGTACATGATATAAATGCTAATGTGGAAAGAAGATCTAAATATACTGGTAAACCTAATTGTTCTGTAAATTTAATGAAAAACTAAAAGGATCTTCCTTCTAACAATTGTTTTTCAACAAGTGATTCTATTTTAGGAGAGTCTATTTTGAGTAAAGGAGGGGTGGGGGGGGTTATCATTTCTTGCATATGCCAATTGAGGTCTAGAAAATGGGATAGAGATTTTGTTGAAGATGCTTAGTTTGGTGAATTAGGCATTGGATTGGATTATATAAAACATGTTTCTCAACCTTCAATAGGGTGGGAGTGCTTCTTGAAGAATGCATAACTAAATGCCACAAGGGAGATATAGCAAGGTAAGAAGAAATCTATAATTGTTGTCCTTAGAGCATGATATAACTCCTACAAGGGTTTAAAACAATAATCTCATATTTAAATGTAAAGGGTCTAGGCAGTCCTCGAAAAAAATTGGTCGTTGCTCATCTAGTTGAATTACACAAGGTGGATATAGTTCTTCTCCAAGAGAGAATGGGGTCACTGAATAAAAGGTTATTGATAGTATTGGGAAGGTTTTAAGGGGTTGGTAATTCTCAACTATAAATGTTATTGAGAAGTTAGGAGGCCTAACTATAGGTTGGACAAAGTCAATTTTGCTTCTTTTACTTCAAGTCTCTAGACAAAATTATTAATCAAGGATTTCGAGCTAGGGCTTTTGGTGGTTCATTTGTATAGGCCTTAAGATAATAGAAAGGTATTTTGGGATGAATTTTTCGCACAACGACAAAATAAGGAGCAATGTGTAATCATTGGTGGAGACTTAAACTTTTCGTTGAGCAGTGCCAATGCTTGGGGAGACTCTACCCTTCCTAGCCATCATATTTCTTTAGAGACAAGACATAGGAGGCTAGTCTCATAGATCTTGTACCTACTAAATTAATGCCTACCTAGAAGAATGATAGAATGGATGAGGCTGGGATATCTAAGAGACTTGACAAGTTCTTGATTTATGACTCTTTGGTTCATTAGATTGATAGAGCTAGATCATGGGTGGACTTTGGAGAAGGGTTAGACCATTCTCCGATCTTTACTCAATTGGAAAATCAAATTGATAAACGAGCAAGTCCTTTCAAGTTTAATCCCATGTGGTTGGAGGAGCAAGATTTTTAGGTGTTGATCAAGAGGGAATGGGTGCCTTTCAAGAGTGATGTGAGGGGGATCACAAGCTTTCAGTTAGCATTTTCTTTAAAGAACTGAATTAAGTTGTGGTCTCGTGGGTCTCATAAAAAAGGAAAAGTGTGGACATGGATTTGAAGGAAGTGGAAAAGGAGATTTATGAGATATATGAACAAAATGATTCTTGTATATTTGGGGAAGAGGGCAAGTCAATATTGAATGAGAGGAAAAGAAGAAGTCAAAATTACTTGAATAGAGAAAAGTTGAGTGGACGATGAAGAGAAAGGAGATGAGAATACAAAATTCCTTACAACTATGGGGAAATGATTAATACCATCTAAGAGACGCAATGTGAGGAGGAGAACTCTGTTAGGATCTTTTCCAAGATTGTTGATCTAGGGGTCAAATTATTTCAAGATGTTTATTAAGAGCCTGAACAAACAGACATTGAGGAAATTTTTAACTTGACTACCTACTTTCTTAGCTTTGTTTATGAGGAAAATAATGATATATTAATGGAGGAAGTGTCATAGGAAGAATTGAAAATAGATTCTAACCTCATTAAAAAAGAATAACAGTCAAGGCCAAGACAAGTGGATGTCGGAGATGTTCCAAAGATTTTATATTTGTTTGAGGAGGACTTGTTCAGAGTTATTGAGGAGGTAAAGAATAGTGGGTAGTTTTTAGGAGCCTTAAAAGCTACATTTATGGCACTCTTTCCTAAAAATAATAAGGCAAACTCATTTGAAGGTTGTAGGCCAATTTGCTTATGCAATTCTATCTATAAAATTATTTCAAATATTTTGGCTTTACGAATAAAAAATATTTTTTCAAAAGTTATTTTGTAGGGGCAGTTTGGTTTCCTAATAAGCATGTAGAATTATGAGGCTATTGGGGATGCCTGGGAGGGTCTTCACACAATTACAACAAAGATCCATCCTGGAATGGTTTAAAATCTTGTTTTATCAAAGCCCTATGATAGAGTTGGTTATATTTGAAGTCAATGCTTTTGCATGTGGGGTTTATTATCTGCACGGTTAGATGCATTATGGGGTGTATCTCTTCTGTTAGTTTTGTAGCTCTCATCAATTGTTACGCATACAATTTTTCAAGCCTACTAGAGGGATAAGGTAGGGGGTCTCTCTTTCCCCTTTGTTTTTCTTCTTACTGCAGAAGGTTCAAGTAGAGCTATCGAGAAAGAAAAAAGACGGTGTCATTACTGGTGTTATAAAAGGGGGGTTTTTGCATTTAACTCATTTGATGTTTGTCGATGACATTATTTTGTTCAAAAATGATAGTTGGGGGGATGCTTCTTGATCCAAAAATCCTTAGACACCACTTATTTCTTTACAGTATATACATGCAACATCTAACTCGATTCAGAATAATTTCTGGATCGCATTGAGGTGATTTGCAGAAAAATGATGATATGCTCTTTATCCAAAAACTGATAAAATGATGATTAATTTGCAGAATGATGAGATGACACAAAAAAAAATAAAAGAACTCAAATTACATATGTAGATGACATATATTACTTTATCTGCAAAATCCCTTCAAATAGTATGATTGTTCTCCATCATCTTAAAACATCAATTACATTACAACACGAGCTTACAAAAATCCATTTTAATGGACTCTCTTTAATTCCACTACTCAAAGCAATAAAATGAATTCACCATTATAATCCTTGCGAAATTATGAGAAATTTGACTATAAAGGCGACCAAATTCCAAACTGGCTCAAATTCACCCTCTTTACACACTAACCGATGCACTGTGGCGCTCATTAATGGCAATTTGGACTAAGAATTTTGCAAATGACCTCTAATCATAAAATAGAATTCAAATTCATACTCCTTGCGAAAAATCGTGAAAACAAGTATAAAGCTGCCTATGTTTGGACAATATACCTCATGGCACACTTTTCTATGCAATGCCAAAACTTGGCTTTTCCCGCATGTACTTCTATGTAGTTTGTACCTCAGGATTTGTGCTTGCATTGGAAATTGCACTAGCTTTGGGATCTATGTCCTCTGTCCATGTGAAAGCATTAGAACTTGTGCCATATAAATAGGGCGAGGGTTGGAACTGAACCCTAACCCCCATCCGAAATAATGGATAAGTTAATGTCAATTTTGGCGAAACCTTTGTTAAACGTGGCGCCCATGGTGCAACGATTAAGTGGTTGGTTTGTTGGATGGTAGGTCAGAGGGATAAATCCCGCCAAACTCCATTTGTTTCGTGGCTTGGTTATATTTAAATGTTGGCAGATATACCATATGGTTATACATACAGTTGGAGGCATATAGTTTTAATGCCCCGTGGATCTCAGAACCAGCTATATGATATACCATGTGACTGCAAATTATGGATCGAGGGCTTAACCCTTGGCCCTATTTCCCAACCATTCACACCTTACACAAATTTAAATACATTTGAGACCATATATATATAAATTTCCATTGTGTGGTCTATTGGTAAGGCACTTGGGTAAGGTTATGGTAGGTCATGGGTTCGACCCCCGTCAACTCCCATAAAATTTAAATATATATAAACCATAATTAGCCAATGGGAGGCCACCACATGGCGATCTCTAATTGATCTATCCCTTGCCGCGTGTCAACACATAACTGGTCCGCTTGGTTTGTATGATCTGCTCAATCACCTGAAAACTTGTGTGCCATGTCACATGTATGATCATGTGCCATGTCACCTTTATGATCATGTGCCACATGTCACCCTTGCAGTGGTGACACATGTCACCTTTGACTTGAACTTTGACCGCTCATAACTTTTGCATATGAACTCCATTTGAATTTCCCTTTGCGCCGTTAGAAATTTATCACCAAACTCTATGCAATGATGTTGTTTTCTTGATCATTTGAGACGGTCTAATTTTGCGCTTTTATGGATCCCCTGGGACCTCTGTGAGCATTCCAGATCCTCCTAGACCTCTGTGAGCATTCCTTAGATCCTCCTGGATCACACCTTCCCACTGCAGAACTTTGGACCTCCAAAAAAATATATATTCAACAACTTAGTGATGATAACTCACTCTTCCATCTTATCGAATCTTCTGGAACTCAGTCTTCATCTTGGATCTTTGGTCCTAGGTATTATATCAATGTACATCTTTCTGCTACTCTAGAACATGGCTCTGACTCTAGCCTCTGGCACAATCACTAATATCTCTGGTTTTGCCTCATAGATTGCCTGACAACAAAAAGTCATGTTCACTAAATCTCTGCAATACTCGTATCTTGTATTCAACATCCATTCCCATCTCATACATTTGAAGATAGTCTATCTCAGTCAATATGAAACCAAGTCGAATTTTGATCTATGCCTTTCCCTTTTGGACTCGTTGTTCTTGTACTATTGATGTATCTGTAGGAGTTTCTGAATTAATTACCTGTCCATTACTCTCCCACCTTGGAAACAACTTGATCTGTATGGTTATCATCTGTACCTGTCTTTCTTCTGTTCAAGGTATACACCCACACGAACATGACATAGTATTTAAATATGCTTATAACATGCACCTTTATGCCTCTTATTACTGAAGATGATTATTTTTCCTTTACCAGCTCTAGGAAGTTTCGTATTACATTGATGCACTTTTTGCTTCCAATCTACATGCTCCAACTATCTGCATCCTTTTGTTTCTTCGCCTTCTGTTCGTCATAATCAAGAATGTTAACTTAGACAATTCAATCCATATGTATTCCTTTAGTTGTTTACAAGACATTACAATTGTCTATACTGTTTTCTAAGCTTTAGAAATCTTTATAACAAGATTCCTCTCACTTTGAAACAAAGTGGCTATATAGAAATCCTTTTTGCAAGATTCCTCTCACTTAGAATGAAGCAACTTTATAGAAATTTATTTAATGAGATTCCTCTCACTTATAACAATATGTAAGGTGGCTATCTAGAAATCCTTTTAACGACATTCCTCTCACTCTTAACATCATATAAGGTGGCAATATAGAAACTCTCTTACATAATTTCTCTCACTCTTATCAACATATAAGGTGGCAATATATAAATTTTACAGGGTACCTCTCACTCTTATAATTTACAATGAGTGGCTTACAAGCCTTCTAATAGACTTTAGAAGATATCCACATATGCATATCACATTTACAATGAATTTTTTATATGGTTTACTTATGGACTCATTCTTCCCATTGTACTGGGAGGAATCTCGCAACTTCCCACCTTTGACAATGCCTCTCACGTTGATGTTGAATCTGATATTGAATCTAATGCTAAATCTAAGAAACCATTATACCAAACTATAGGCCTTCCCAGTAACCTATATAACCATTCCTTGCGAACACCAAGCACTATTTTTGTGTTTGGAGCAACTTCCCTTGAATACACAAGTACCTGGCCATTCTGAAATGAAATTTCATAGGCTTCATCTTCAAATGCTGCAACTGAGAGTAGGTTTACCCTTAAGTCTGGAACACATAACATATGCTTGATTCCCATAAATCATCCCAACTCAAGCTGGAATCTTACATATTTATACCCTCTTATTGCTTGTCTGGTGTTAGTTCCAGATCCTACATAACAATCTGTGTCAAACTTTGAGAAAGTCAAGAAAACTGATCTCATCCCGGTCATGTGGTGAGATGAGCCATTGTCCATGAACCATTCCTCGATGTCTTCATATATCACTTTTCCAAGACCAACTATTAGGAAGTATTCTTTCTCAAGTTTGTCAGTAAGACCATTAACTTCATCTGGAGTTACTTGTCTTCTTGCAAGTGCCTTTACATCTTTCCTATTATACTTCAAACATAAGTGTGGGTAAAGTGTCCAACACTCCTCGATCTAATGTCCACTCTTACCACAATAAGAGCAGAGTGTCTTGTTCCCGTCTTGGAACCACGATCCCTTCTTATCATTCCCCCTTTTCCTTTGCTTCGAGAAATGATCTTTCTTGTTAGACTTCTTCTTGGAGGGCTTATCTTGCACAGATTGTCTTCTTCGACACTTCTCCACATCATGGTTACTTGTTCCACAGGAAGAACGTGGATACTTAGACCATTTACCAGTGGGAAAAGTTTTCAGTCCCTTTCTTACATGCACATCTTTCTTTGGAGATGTCTTACACATGTTACCTTTCTCTGGACTGGAAGGTAAATCTAACTATTTACGAAGGACCTCTTCATCTGAAGTTCTCCTTGCTTCAGTTCTCCTTGATCATTCTCCATCTTGACGAGAAAAAGAATAACACGAGGAGTCATTTTTCTCGATCATGCCTTTTGAAAGATGCAGTCCCTGTTGCATCAGAGACTTTACATTCTTAGCCTTCCAATCTTCATGGATTGGTATTGATGGTGCCATTACTTGGTTCCCGATCTGCAACTTTCTTTCTAATTCATGAAAAATACCTTTATGGAATTCCTCATGACATATCAATCGATCTTGCAGCCTCTGCTTCTCTTCCTCAAGATCTTGTAACTGCATTCTTAACTCAGAATTATCCTTCTGGATTTGTCGATTAATGTTCTTCTGTGGCCTCAACTTCATGAGAGATTTACTCATCTTGTCCTCTTGATAAGAGCCTTCAAAATATTCACCAACTAAACTCTTGAATCTCATGTCACATCAGCAACTTGTAAATGCACTTCAAAACTAGCTCTGATACCACTTGATTCGAAAATTCTTAGACATCACTTATTTATTTACAATATATACATGCATCATTTAACTTGATTTAGAATAATTTATTGATCGTATTGAGGTGATTTGCAGAAAAATGATGATGTGATCTTTATCCAAAAACTCATAAAATGATGATTAATTTGCATAATGATGAGAATACAAAGAAAAAAACAAAAGAACTCAAATTACATATGTAGATGCCATATATTACTTTATCTGCAAAATCCTTTTAGATAGTATGATTGTTCTCCATCATCTCAAAACACCAATTATATTACAACATGAGCTTACAAAAAGCCATTTTAATGGACTCTCTTTAATTCCACTACTCAAAACAAGAAAATGAGTTCACCATTAGAATCCTTGCAAAATTATGAGAAATTTGACTATAAAGGCAACCAAATTCCAAATTGGCTCAATTTCACCCTCTTTACACGCCAAACAATGCACTATGGCACTCATTAATGGAAATTTGGACTAAGACTTTTTACAAATGACCTCTGATCATAAAATAGACCTCAAATTCATACTCCTTGCGAAAAATCATGAAAAATGAGTCTAAAGTTGCCTATGTTTGGACAATATACCTTATGTCACACTTTTCTATGCAATGTCAAAACTTCACTTTTCCTACACATACTTCTATGCAATTCGTACATCAAGATTCGTGCCCACATTGGATAGTGTTCCATCCTTGGGATATGTGTCCTCAATTTGTGTGCAAGCATTGGAACTTGTGCATATAAATAGGGCATAGGTTGGAACCAAATCCTAGCCCCCATCTGAAATAATGGGCAAGTTAATGCTAATTTTGGTGGAATCTCCATTAAATGTGATGCCCATGGCACAACTATTAAGTTGTTGGTTTGTTGGATGGGAGGTTGGGGGGATCAAACCCTGTCAACCTCTATTTTTTTCGTGGCTTGGTTATATTTAAATGTTGGCGGATATACCATATGGTTATACATATATGCAGAGGTATATTTTTAATGCCCTGCGGATCTCGACACCAGCTATATGATATTTCGACTATAAATTATGGGTCGAGGGCTTAGCCCTCAGCCCTATTTCCTGATCATTCAAACCTTACACAAATTTAAAGACAATTGAGACCATATATATATTAAGTTCCATTGTGTGGTCTATTGATAAGGCACTTGGGTAAGGTTATGGGAGGTCGCGAGTTTGACCCTCGTCGACTTCGATAAAATTTTAATATACATAAACCATAATTGGCCAATGAGAGGCCGCCACGTGGTGGTTTCTCATTGTTCTATCCCTTGCCACGTGTCAACACATAATTGATCCACTTGGTTTGTACGATCTACCCAGTCACCTGCCAACCTATGTGCCATGTTGTTATGATCCAAATACTCAAAATATCATAAAATAACAAAAGTACACACCATGTACAAAATGTCAATGTGGAGCACAACTCCAATGTAGATAAGTTACATAATAACTCCTTAAAGAATAGGGGAACCCCCTCCAAATAACCAATTACCTTTCATACTTCCCCCATTTCCCCTCAATAATGAATAAATGATCTCTTATATATAGTTATTCACACTTGCACATGAGGCCCCTTTATCACTATGCTGACCCTATTACATATGTATTTACACATTACATGTACATTTAGGCCCATATATGCCCCCACTTGGGATCATATCATATACATTTATCCATATATATGCTCCCCTTGGGTCATAACATAGTACCCTCCTTCAAAAAGCTTTGTCCTCAAAGCTTTGCATTTAAAGGCTTCACATTTGATTAAATCAATAATATGATTTTCTTATGTTCCCGCTTTCCTCATTCCATGGTTGATGATCTATCCATCCAAAATCAATTCTTTTCGGTCTTAATCCTTGGTGTCTAGTTGTTGAATAATTTTCTTTCCTTTGATTCCATGTATTTTTGTTGAAGCTTCTCCAATTTGCAGTCGTTGTTGGTCTCTGATAATAGCTTCTTGAAGAGTAGTTTGGTGATGCCTTGTTCCATGAATATCGACAAGTATTCCATCTTCTTCCTTCATAATGTTGATATCGTCCTTCTTGTCTTCCTTGAAATGCTTCTTGGTAATGAGGGTGTCAATATGGTTTCACATTTGATGGTCTTCCTCCACTCTGCACATGTATTTCATCTATCTTCTTTTCAACGACAATGGAATCCTCGATCATCTTTACTTGGTCTTTGATTACTCCGACCTTCGAGATAATACCATCATATTTGGCATGTACATCCTCTAGATGGAGTTCAACTTCTTCAAGTATATTCTGTTGACCTTCTTGAATCTTGTCTTCTTTCTCCTTTTGAAGCTGTAATGTGATCCCATCTAACAAATTTTGACGTCCTTCTTCCATTCTGACTTGTATTTCTGATTTTACCTTATCAATATTTAAGGATTCCTCAACCTTCATGCAAATTTCATCTTCCAATCTTCTGGTAGATTCTTCATCCAAGATCCTTCTTTCTTCTTGATTTTGACAATTCTTCTTTTCTTCTTTCAATCTCTTGACCTCATCCAATAGTTTTTTATTATGGTTTTATAATCTACATATCTCTTCATCTTTATTTTTCAAATCTTCCCTTGACTCATCATTTTCCCACTTTGATTTACTATTATTTTCTTGCTTTAAGTTCTTAACCTTTTTAACGAGTGATTCATTAACCCCCTCGTTAAATGTATATTATATGACCCCAATGGCGGGCATATATGGGCCTGAATGTACATGTAATGTGTAAATACATATGTAATAGGGTTGGCCTAGTTATAAATGGGTCTCATGTGCAAGTGTGAATAGCTATATATAAGAGATCATGTATTCATTATTAGGGGGAGGTATGAAAGACAATTGGTTATTTGGAGGGGGTTCCCCTATTCTTTAAGGAGTTATTGTGTAACTTATCTATATTGGAGTTGTGCTCCACGATGACATTCTGTACATGGTGTGTACTTATTTTATTTTATGATATTTTGAGTATTTGGATCATAACATTTGGTATCAGAGCTCAAGGTCTTGGGGTTTCACTGCTACACCTGAGACACCTTGGCATTTTCGCTATAACTTTTTTTTCTATGGTGTTTCAGAAGGAACCCCTTGGAGGATATTTATTAGATGGATTAGGTAAAAATTTCAGCTCCGGAGGCCTTATACTTTCAGAGATATAGCTTGTGTAAGATAGGGTTATGAAATCATCCCAAATTTCGTCATCTCGAAATTTTCCCTATAATTTTTTTTCTGTAACATTTCAAACCCTGAAATCTGGAGGATATTCATAGAAACTATTTAGGTGTCTGTGATAAAATTTTTAGATTCAGGGTCATCCTAATTTTGTATATACACCCTATGTAAGATAGGGTATTTCACTAGTCCGATTGACTAGTCTCAAACAAGTGTTCTAGGTAAAACAACCTTAATGTCTTCATAGAGGATCCAAATTGAGTGAGAACCATTTCATTGAACAATGGACATGCAATAGTATTTCTGGTACATTTTTCAAAAATTTATATCAATTATTGTGCACAGGGCATGTTGTTCAAGTGATCTCTCCTAGAAAAACCAAACATCATTAAGGTGTGGGGAAGTTACCATAAATTCCACTTGGCACATCCAATTTTGGTCAGACCCGTGGCATTGTAGAGAAGAAATTTCAGAGTACTACATGTCACAATTTCATACTAACAAGGGCCGAAATTGCAGAGATACATCAAAAGTAAGGTCGGCTAGGAGGACATGCTCCAAATCAAGGTTTCCAAGGTATGTTGACTTAAAACTTTCATAACTTTTGATTGGAATGTCCGATTGAGCTGATTGGAAACTCCAAGACATTGAGCTTTGATACCAAATGTTATGATCCAAATACCCAAAATATCATAAAATAACATAAGTACACACCATGTACAGAATGTCAACATGGAGCACAACTCCAATATAGATAAGTTACACAATAACTCCTTAAAGAATAGGGGAACCCACTCCAAATAACCAATTACCTTTCATACTTCCTCCATTTCCCCCTAATAATGAATAGATGATCTCTTATATATAGCTATTCACACTTGCACATGAGGCCACTTTATCACTAGGCCGATCTTATTACATACGTATTTACACATTACATGTACATTTAGGCCCATATATGCCCCCCCTTGGGATCATAACACATGTCACTTATATGATCATGTGCCACATCACTTGTACGATCACGTGCTATGTCACCGATACGATTATATGCCACATCACTTGTACGATCATGTGCCACATGTCACCCTTGCAGTGGTGACATGTGTCACCTTTGAGTTTTCCCTTTGACTTGAACTTTAACTGCTCATAATTTTTGCATATGAACTCTGTTTGACTTGGCATTTGTGCCATTGTAAAGATATTGTCGAGCTCTACCCAATGATGTCATTTTCTTGATCATTTGAGATGGTCAAATTTTGAACTTTTATGGATGCCCTGGGACGTCTGTGAGTGTTTTGGATCCTCCTAGACCTCTGTGAGCATTCCTTAGATCCTCCTGGATCACTTCCAAATTGCAATAAAATTTTGGAAATTTATTACATTGCTTCAAGTATAGAGTTAAATACACAAAAAAGTACAATTTGTTTCTACAAGTTGGAGCAAGAGTCAAGAAAGTTTGAAAATGATTTTTCATTTTAAACATATTGATTTTAATGGGGGATTCAAACATATTGGTCTTAAATTAAAGCCAAAATAGCTACAAAAAATCTTATTAGGGATGGATTTTGGAGAACATGGAAAGTAGAATAAAAACTTGGTGTAATAGATGATTTTCAATTGGGGGGTGTTTGACCTTAGTCAAGTCTGTACTTGAATCTATTCCCTTTTTTTGTTCTTCCATGAGACATATTCCAAAAGGTACATTGGATAAACTCATAAGGATTTGTTTTAGATTTGTATGGTTAGGTAGAAAAAGAGTGTTCAAGTATTCCATCGGTAAAATGGCAAGTTATTGTTGGGTATGTGTTATATTCTTTGCATGTGTGTGTGTGGGCGCGTCAGATTCAACAACTGTGTCTGACTAATTTAGCGGATTTTACTATTTTTAGCGGTTTTCTAAATTAATCCCGGATTAAGGGATTAGGGTTTTGGTATCTACGAAATACCTAAAAACATTGTATATATATATTGTATGGTGAATGGTGAAATTAATACAATGAAGCATTGAAATGTTTTCTCCCGGTTCAGGGTTTCCCGTATAAATCTCTGTGTACTATGTGTATGAGCCATTGATTAATTTCTGTTTTGCTTAAGAATCTATATGCATTTCTTTACTTCACAGGTTATTCAAGTGTATAAAGAGGAATGATGAGCTCTTCTAGAATCAAGATAGAGAAGTTCAATGGTAAAAAATTTGAGCTATGGAAGCTCAAGATGGAGGACCTTCTTGTAGACAAAGAATAATGGATCGTTGTGGATCCTGGTACACAACCTACTAGTACGCAACCTACTGGCACACAAACAATTGATACACAACCTACTAGTACACAAACTACTAGTACACCACCTACTGGTATGTTGAAGGAAGATTGGGAGAAGTTGGACATAAGAGCAAGGAGTACTATTCGACTATGCCTGGAAAATTCAGTGTTGTTGAATGTCTCGGGAGAATATACAGCCAAGGAGCTATGGGATAAGTTAGGGAATTTGTATCAATCAAAGTCCATGGTAAACAAGTTGTTTCTTCGAAAGAAGCTGTATCATCTTAGGACGGAAGATGGAGATTCTGTGACAAAACATCTGAATGCCTTTAATACTTTGGTAAGTCAACTTGTCTCTGTGAATATTACGATTACAGAAGAAGATAAGTGTATTACTTTGTTATGTTCTTTTCCAGACTCTTGGGATAATCTGGTTGTAGCAATTGGCAGTACCACTCAATCTACATTGAAGTATGAGGATGTAGTTTCGTCCTTGTTATCTGAAGAGATGATGTGGAAAAGCATGGATGGTCATAGCACATAAGCTTTATTTGTAAGAGGTCGTACTCAAGACAGGAATCCTGGTAAGTCTTAAGGGGGGAGATCTAAATCTACAAATAGATCTAAGTCTCTAGGAAAATCTTTGAGGAAATGCTAGAAGTGTGGTAAAACATAGCATTATAAGAAAGATTGCAAGTCTAAGAAGGTTGATAAACCAAAGGGATCTGATAGTACCTCTTCCACAGAGGCGAAAACCTCCACTGAAGAAGGAGGTGATGTTTACCTGGAATCTACAAGTACACATGCAGACCATGATGTATGGTTGATCGACTTAGGTGCGTCATACCATATGACTCCTCATAGGAAGTGGTTCAGTGAATATGAAAAATACGATGGTGGTGATGTATTCCTCGGAGACGACTCGACAACCAAAATCATGGGACGTGGAAGGTTTAAGTTGTTGCTAAAAGATGGAAGGATTAGAACTCTCCCTGGGGTTATGCACATTCCAAAACTAGCCAGGAGCCTAATATCTGTAAGCAAGTTGGATGATGCAAGAGTGGATACTGTATTGGGAAAGGGAACTTGCAAGATGGTACGAGGACCAATGGTGTTGATGAGGGGAGTTTGGTGTGGAACTTTGTACAAGTTGTTGGGAAAAACTTATACTAATGGGTGTAACAATTTTGTTGTCCCTGAGCAAAGAAATAAAGAAGACAAGACCAATATTGTCCCTGGAAAGAAGACCATGTTGTGGCATCAAAGACTGGGACATATTGGAGAAACAGGCCTTCAAACACTACACGGTAAAGGTATGGTTGAAGGTATGTCTAATTGCACTCTGGATTTTGATTTCTGTGAACATTGCATATATGGTAAACATAATCGAGTAAGATTCCCATCTTGTGCTAAAAGAGAAAAGGGGATCTTAGAGTTGATACACAGTGATGTGTTTGGACTTGTGCCTATTCCATCACTAGGTAAATCTATGTATTATGTTTCATTCATAGATGATTTCTCAAGGAGCACATGGATTTATTTTCTTAGAAAGAAATCTGAGGTATTTGATATATTTAAAGAGTTTAAAGCTCTAGTATAAAATCAGACAGAGAAGAAAATAAAGGTATTGAGAACAGATAATGGTGGGTAATTCTGCGGAAATGAATTCGAAGAATTCTGTAAGAAGTGTGGTATAGCAAGGCAGAAGACTACTCCATACACACCTCAACATAATGGAGTTGTAGAAAGGATGAATATGACACTGATGGAAAAAGCAAGGAGCACGCTCAGTGGTGTCGAGTTAGGACATGAATTATGGGTAGAGGTAGTGGGTACAACATTTTACTTGGTCAATCGATCACCCTCATCAGCGTTGGATGATAAAACTCCACACGAGGTATGGACTGGTAAGACACCCTCTCTTGAACATCTCAAAGTGCTTGGTTGTGATGCTTATGTACATGTTCCAAAGGAAAATAGAAGTAAGCTAGATAATAAAG
>ML788501.1:19693-30445 GCA_009831015.1 Picea engelmannii
CTCATACCATTACCCATCAAACAAACTTGGGTCCATTACCCAAACCTGGGGTCTCCAACTTCTCATGGCCATAACTCTCTAACCGTGAGGAATTATGTGACATTCCACATACCACCGGAAATGACATGACAAGAAATATACATCTAGGATATTTTCCCTAACAAATTCACTTTCCTTCATCTCATTATTCCACAATTAAGCATGGGTTCTCTTACTCCACAAAGCGTCTTCCCGTGACAAAACAATAATGCTTCATATTTACATCAAACACTATTGGGTCCATTACCCAAACCTTTGTGCTACGGGTATTTCTTCAAGGGTTGACATCAATGAAAAACAACCTTAATCAACAGTAGTAGTGGGAGTAGATTCAGGGGGTGCACTATATTGACAATTGCATGTTTCTATAAGGATCACTTCTTCACTAGTGAGGAGGATAGTGCGATCTCCTGGATTCCCAAGGTTTTGATATTGTCCCATCTGTGGTGGGGAAAGGTGTACTTCTTGTTGAGTATTCATCACCCCTTGATTTGGAATATGGTTTTTCTACATCGTCGGGGGTAGTTACTGCAAATACTGTTGTGGGGCCTTCTAAGGGTCATGCGGTGCTGGAGGACGTGGCACATTCATGGAATCTTTCATCCATTTGAAGTCACCGATTTGGGGAAAATGATGAATATAATGACCATGCTCACCACAAAGGGAACACGGGAAGTTTTTTCAGAGGTTGTTTTTCTTCCTCCCTTGGCATTTTTTGTTATTTCCCCCTTGGAGGTTTTGGTTCGCCTAATTCCGGTTTCCCCCAGTAGGTTGGTTATGTTGGGGGTTATTTCCCCCTATTTTTGGGTTATTGTTGTTTCAATTTTTTCCTTTCTTTTTGGAATTATTCGACTGATGGGACAGATTTTCCATATTTAGTTGTTCAAAATTTTGAAAGTGTTGAATGGGAGAGCAATGAACAAATTTAACCCCAGTGTGTGGTTGTCCTTATGGAGGAGCAATGGGCTGTGGAGGACCAAGAAATGGAAAATATGGATTGTTTTATGGAAATGATCCATAGGGTACATAGGAAGGCATAGTTCTTTCACTAGTTCTCAGGGTGTAAGTTGAGGTAGAGGGGGTACTATAACTTGGTTGAACTGCAAGGTGCATCATGGGTGTCAACACAGGTCCACTCATGGGTGGAGGGGGTACATTAGAGTATGGTAGATGATAAGAGGGAGGAGGGTAATAGGGGGTTCCTCCATATATCGGTGGATGTTGGGGTGTACCATACATAGGTGGTGGTTGAATGTACGAATTTTAGTGTGTTGTGGTACCAATCAATCCATTTGCTGAGTGAGACATCCCAAGTTTGTCCTGGCTAAATGGTATGGGTATTGGGGTGTCAGGTAGTACTGTATATAAGTATCCTAACTGTCAATAAATGAGGTCGTACAGTTGATCCTTGTTGATGGCTTCCTCTTCACTTTGGGGAAATGTAGAGGCCAGATATTTGTCAAGGTGAGAGATGAGTGATCCGAGAAACCAATTGAGGCATTGTTGTTTGGTGGTTTTTTCTTTGCATAAACTATGTCGCCGACACCATTCATGAATGTGGTCGGCAATATGTGTGGCCGAGGTTTGTTTAAACTCAAAGAGAAATTCTAGACCATTGTCGTGGGGAATTGGTAGTTGAAAGAAGGTCAAAAATGTTTTGGCCAATGATTCAAAAGTCACATGGGAACCTGATTTTTTGTCTACATACCACTTGGTTGATGGGCCTGTGAGTCGTCCATGATGTTTTTTGATGAGTACCATAAGTGGAAAGTCATGACATGGTTGGTAGGATCTTCTCCGACCCTTCCTTCAAACTTGGGAATGTCTGAAGGCAATTTGGTAGGCATTGTCAGCCATGTGGGGTCGTGCAATATAGGGTTGTTTGTGAGATTACTTAGATATGGTATGTTGAGGGAGGCTAAATATGGCATATGGAGTGGTGATGGAGGATAAATTCCATCCATGGTGTGATTTTTTGTGTACATGACCTGTGAGGGGGCTTAGGTGGGGTTGTANCCCCCCCCCCCCCCCCCTCTTCTGTGTAAAGAACAACTAGTGGATGGTTGTATTTGGGAAGTGGACCCAATCAAAGTGGAACTAGGAAAAATTGATCCCAATATAGTAGCACTCACAAGAGTGTGAGATGGTTGGGTTGATGAGTTGGTGAATCTAGGAACTCCTCCTAAAAGAGCAGGGAGGTTCTGCAAGCGTCTGGAATGAAAATGATTATGTGGGTCCCCTATGATGTCCGACTAGCAAAGTGGATGTGTGCGAATGGTGATGAGAGCAATAAATGAACAAGAGTCTTTGTATAACTTAGACCTTCACAATATATCTCACAATCTCATGTAATCTCACAATATGCCTTGATTACCTATCTTACTAGATGTCATTGGTACAACCTTGTGAAATTTTAAAGTCCCTAGAGAACTATAATGTGGACATATGGGTCCTTACCAATCCTTTAAACTCCCTAATGTGATTTAATCTAAGAAATATTTAAAAAACTATCCTATATTGAAAGCATGTGGGCATGTATGGGCCCTTTACAATAATCTTTAAACTCCCCTAGTGATGTAAAATAAGAAAGTAGCTTCAAACTATCTTATCTTTGCAACATGTGGGCATGTTTGGACCCTTAAAAATTTAAGATGTTTTGAAAAGAAACTAAGAGGGGACCCTAGGGGGGATTTGTCCTCTCCTAAATATTTTCTCTTTAAGGGAGATGAAATCTTCCCTCAAATGTTTTTCTAATTCTCAAGATCGCTATATGGTGTGAGAGAAGAGCATACTCAATGATTGAAGTTTGATTTATGGTCCCAATGAAAGTATTTATAATTGTGATAGTGAATGATTCCAACTTATCTTTTTACAATCAAAACAAGCCATCCATGTGGAAAATCAAATAAAAAAGAGGAAAAAATATGGTTTTTAACCCCCTAAGTGCCTATGTTTTGACTAACCCTTCATGTGGAAAGGGAATCTGAGTGTGGTGAATATTTAAAAATGCATAGAATCAATATTTAGAAGGCTAGGGGCCTTCAAACTATCACAAAAAACCCTTACAATGTTGTATTTCTAGATAGATGCGTGGGTCACAAAATAGACAGAGACGCATGTGGTGCCAATGTGTAGAGAAACAATGACTTGTTGGTGCACCTTCATAGAATGCGCCTGAAGACATAGTGTTTTTGGGGCATGTTCTCTAAAGACGTGCTTGTGGGCTAAAGCTCTTGCGCACATTTTGATATGTGCCCGAGAAGAAAATTTTAAATAAAATTCTCTTATTCCAGCTCTGAATTCGACTCTCTGTAGGTAGACTTGGTCTAGTTATGATCCCTACAAGGTAAACCGATTAAAAAGAAGTGCTCAAAAAACCCAAATAGGGAGGAAATTGATACTTGTCCCCAGTATGGTAACCAATCTGTTGTATCATTTTCATCACTTGAATGAGAAAAAGAGGGACACCAACAAGTCTAGTTAGGTCAGCTGAAAAGGACAGAATGTTAGTGCAAGAGTTAGACACATCAAGCATAAGAAATAAATAAACAACTAAACTAATAACAACTAAAGAAATGAAACTACAATGCATAAGAAAATTAAATCCAAAAGAAATCACACAATTGACCAATAATCATGCCACCAATGGATAGATTGTATTAGTGGGAAAACACCAAAGAGAAAGGGATACTTATGGGTCCCCTCCTCCTCCAAGGGAGGGATCTTGAATTCCCTATGTGAGAGCTCTTATTACAAATAGAAAACTAAAAAGGAAATGATGAAGAAATCCAAAGCTCAATCCCTCAAGAGGTGAGGAGAATGGCTCAATGAAATGATGCTAGTATGCTCCAAGAAGGAAAGAGGTTCCTTGTAGGAGAATAAAGGCAACATGACAATACAAATAGATTCTTGAAAATGTATTTCACCCATGGCCTCTTTTCATAGAAAATATCTGAGGCATTATCCAACTGGTCTTTAGTGTGAACAAGGGGGCCTTTAGGGCACCCTTAGGTATTTCACCAGATCCCCACTCGAATTAAGTTTGTATTTGAGGGTCAAATTGACTTGGGAGATGAACCATAAGTGGGTGGGAGGCTGACCAAAATCATAAGTGATTTGTTCTTAGGTGTGTGCAGCTTTTTGCTTTTTGCGTACATAGTCGCACATCGGGTGCATATGCAATTTTCTGTCATTTTCGACTGGCGTACGTGCGTGTGCTTCCTTTCTATTCTGAGCACATGTTGGTTTTATGACCAATTGTATAGTTTGTTCCCTTTGGAAATGCATGTTTTGGGCCATTAATGAACTAATAGGTGTTTGGAGATGTTGGATTCCTGTAACCATTAGCGAACGAAATTTCTGATAACACATATTCCTAAAATATCTTTGGACATGGTAGGAAGAAATGAATAACCAAGAGAAGAACCACAGACATAACCTCACGAAGAAAGACAAGGAGGTGGAGGAGTTGGTGGAAGAAATCGAGAAGACCTAATTTTTGGAAACTGAAGAAGAGTAAGAGATTCCTCCTTAAATATTCGAGGTGAGCAACATGAACTCCCTATTCTCCATAAGGGTACCTTGAAAGAATTTTCCATCTACGAAACAATTGATGCCGAAAGACACCTTAATTTATTTCTGGATGTTTGTTATTTTCATAGTGTTGAATATGACGATGTGATGGTAAGGTTATTTGTTCAAACCTTAATAGGACCAGCCTATGAATGGTATACAACATTATCCACTAGGTCAATTGGCTCATTTAACGAACTTGAAGCTATGTTCTTGACTATGTTCTCTCCTCTAGTTTCATATCATACTTGTCTCACTAATTTCACCCAGATTGGTTCGAGGAAGAATGAGAGAATAGAAGATTTTAATATCAAGTTCAACAAAACCTTGAGTAATATTCCAGAAGATAAAATATGTAATGACCTAGTGATACTTGTTTTTTATAAGAATGCAATGCCCCCAAATGTAAAATATGCTATCAGAACATTCCAAATGGATACCTTGGAGGAAGCAATGATTAAGGCCACTCAGATGGAATAAATTATGATTGAGATGGGTGTTGATCCCAATATTATCCTGGGAAAGGTACAGAGGCAGATAGGAGGCCTAAATATTGATGATCAAGGAGCCTCTAGCTCAAGAAAGATTGAATATCAGAAGTTGTGACCGATCCAAAATAAAACAATTGGAGGATGATTTTTTAAGGGTACCATACTAGATGTGAAGTTATACCATGTTGCGACACAATAAACTAAGCAAAGAATTGAAATTGTGTAAATAAATAGAACCATCCGGAAAATGCAAAATGATATAACCAGATTGAGAAGGGGAGATAATTATGTAGAAATTGTGAGAATGTCAGTCCAAGAGCAAAGAAGGAACTTTTCCCAAAACAATAAAGTGAGGTTTGAAAACACTGATAATCCGCAAAGACAAAGGGTTCCCAGGAAACCAATCCCAAGTGAAGCTATTATGGATGATGTATATGATGGACGGATGGGAGATGTCCATGTATATATTTGAAGAAGGAAATAATGACCTTGACTCGCAAGAGACTGTTTCCCAGAAACAATAATTTGTAACTAAATCCAAGAATAAAAATTATTCTAAAAAGGAAAAGGAAAAATATAAAGAAAAGGTGAATAAGAAAAGGGCAAATGAAAATGTGATAGATATTTATAGAAGCAAGAAGCAACACTTGATGTCAAAACCTACCCAGATGAAATACAATGTTGTAGAAGACTTGAGTAAGATAAGGATAACTCTTCATTTTACAGAAGTGGTAAAGATCCCTCAACAAAGGGAAAATGTTTTTTGATTGTTGGATGATCCATCTGGGAAAATGGAGGCTATTTTTATAAGTCTGAAACAAATCTAGAACATATAACCTATCAAGTTGAGAGGTAAAATCCACCTTTTTATATTTCAATTGAAAATCATGATGTTGCACTTGATAATTGTTTAGTTAATACTGGCGCGACCAATAATATTATGCCACTGGTGGTCATGGAGGCATCGGGCATGAGTTTCACCAAATATTATGATACTGGTGAAATTATATATGAAATTTATTCCAGACAAGTGCCATCTTATGGAGAAATCAAATATTTTTATGCTTGGATCATGATGATGTTGATTTGAGAAAAAATTATAAATATTCTCCTTATTACTATGGTTTGTGATATCTTCTTTGTTTACTTTTCAATTAATTTGAAGGAATTAGGAAAGAAAATGGTTAAAAAGTCTTTTTGAATGATATTAAATCATTTCTGAATTTTGGTTTGAATTGTTTTGATTTTATTGCATAAGTAGAAAAATTGTTGTTAACTCAAGATAGTTAAGAATGTCATGAAGATGCCTAGGCCATTGGAGATCTAAGAAATTGTGCACAAAACAATTTAAAGGAAGATTGACTCTTTATATTGTAATCTTCATAAATAGTAAAAGAAATCCTGAGGATCTCTCGATCCTCAAGATTAATTTACTTATTTCATTGTAATATATAAAGGATAGTGAACAATAGAGATATACCCAATAAATTCAACCAAGCATTCAGATCTCTGAATTGTTGACATTATGTACAACAACCAGTTGTAAATGCTTTACTAGTTATCGAATTAATGAAATCCTTGAGCGTTTTGATCATCTTTGAGTACTAAGTTTTTCGTAGCAGTACCTTTTGAAGACCATCGGCCCAGTCTAAATGAGTTATTGTCTCATCTATAATTGTATCAATTCTGCGTCAGTTCTGTTATTTAAATTTCCTTGCAATAGTTGAGATAAATTCGTGAGTGTGTTGATTATTTTATGAATTAATTATGTTGTTTATTTGCAGAGAATAGATGTTTCATTTGAATATTATCGATTGTCTTTCCATTTCCAATTGTTTTTAGTTTATTTCTTGTGGATTCCTTTCATTTTCGCATACGTTGTTCCTTTTACAAAATTCTCATTTATTGTTCCTTTCCCTAAATTCACATTTGTTGTTCCTTCTTTAATATTCAGTAATTCGTTGTTCTTTTCCAACAAGTTAAATAATCATTGACAGATTGATTCATTAAGTGTTTTCATAGATTAAATTATTGTTTCTTAGCTAGATGAATTCATCAAATTAATTGATGTTTTGATTCACGGTGTGTTATTGATCAGATTATGATTCTGTTGAGTGAGTTATCAGTTTCATAATTTTCAATGAATGAGTGAAGAACTTGATTATTGCAGTAATTTCCATAGACTCATATTTACTTTAGCTGAATTATCTACATGATTTAAACCTCTACAACTATCTTCATAGACTTTGCTGACATTCCTGAAAGAGAAGACAAATCCTCGGTTGATAAATTAATGTCAAACTGAGGTTGTTTTTAGGACATCTTTAGAGACCAACATTTTGGCGTTGTTACCGGGGAGAATTTCAAATATATCATAGGTTGCATCTATGGAGGATGAGGTATTGAAAATGGAAGGTAATAACCTATGTAGGCTACAAGTAAAATGATTGTACCAACACCTACCTTTGGTTGATGCATAAGGGTTATATAGGTGTAGAGAATTTGTGTCTGTGTGTATGACTAAGAAGAAAGAACTTGAAAAAACTAAAAACCCCACCAAAACCTACAAAATCCTAGGGCCTCATGCCCCCTAGAAGGAGAACTTTCATAGACGAAATCATCCAAAAAGTTGAATCTCAAGCCTTGGTTGGACCTCAAAAAGGTTCTACTTGAATCCCTCAAGTAGTAAATTCACCAACTGCAACTCATGCTGAGGTTCATAGAGGAACTAAAGGCACTGAAAAAAGTTTCCAAAATACACATACTCCACCTCTTAGTCCTTTAGACGAGGGAAAATATTGTAATGTGAAAGAAGGAGAAGGGGAGACTAGTGGGATTGCTAAGGCAAACCCACCACCACTTGAATATGGATCTCCTATGATTATGATAGGAGAAGGAGCACCAGAAATCCAAGATATAGGTAGTGCGATTAAAACTCCTAAGAGACCAAGTAATCAACCACCCTGAATAGAAAACCCATACCAAGAAATCCCTGAAGGATATTGGCATATCTTCGACCAAATGCCATAGAAAAATAAACTGCAAACCCTGACTTCCACTTTGGAATATCCTATAGTTGATATGGTTGCTAATGCCCCAATGAAATCCATTCCACTATAGAACCTTCCAACCATCAATGGATTTATCTCAGAGGACCCTGGTGCATTCTTATTTGATTTTTATGTCCTATGTAGAGGTTATGACTACACCTCTAAACCCCAAAAACTAAATCTATTTCCTTCCACCTTGAAAGGAGTAGCTTTACGATGGTTTATGGGATTAGGGGCAGGAACTATAAATTCATGGGATGAAATGAAACAAGCATTCCTTACGAAATATCAAGACTATTGTAGGACCAGGGATTTAAAGGATGAAATCTTTAAAATGACTGCAAGAGAAAATGAAATACTAGAAGCATATGTGTTATAACCCTAAATTGCTCCATACATGCATACCTGACATTTGGCCCTCTTACTTGTTATTTTTTCCAAGCCATCAATGAGTTTCTCTTCTTAAAAACTCTTTTTTTGAAGATGTACGCACCCTACACCACTACAACCCATGTACACATGCCTTCTGCACCACTACATCCCACGTACATATGCTAGTTTCACTATTGCAACCCACATATACATGCAAAAGATGTAAAAAGTAAAAAAATGCAAGGAATTCATTGAGATTACGAGATATTGGGTAGTTTCCAAACTAATCCACCACCTATATCCCACAACCCAACCGAATAACCATCCTTTTGTCATATAAAAGGAGGTGTTGGGGTCTCATTCCCAAGCTAAGCATAAGAACAATGAAACTCTTCTCATTTCACATCCCCTCCTTTCCCCAAGCATTTGCAACCTTGTTGTGAGAATTGTATCAGAATTCCCCATTTTTCCCTTTTTCCTCCATCATAAGCCCATTCGATTCCAAAGAAGAAGGTTGAAAGGAGAAATATATGTGGTGGTGAACTTAGAGCTTGGTGAAGAGGAGCTCAGACTAGGTTCATGGAGAAATAGTCGACCTTGTTGTAATTAATCATTGTGATATCAATAAAAGAAATACTTTTCCTGTCCTGAAATATGATGTGTCAAATGTTTGCATTTGATTTATGTTTTATTCTAACATCTAACCCATGATTTATATATGAGATGCATGTTTTTAGTTTCTTGTTTATCTGTTTGTGAATGTAGGCCATCCTTGGGAGGACGTTTGCATTCAGTGGAGCTATCAAGCGTGAGAGGATCAACACCGGATGTGGAGTAAAAGGTACAGTTACCTGGTCCTTCTCAATTGTCTTTCATGTATGAGTCTAGGATATGTTTGGGGGAGTTAGAAACATAGGAGACTTTTACATGGTCATCGATCTGCCTACATTGTAAACCCTAGTGTAGCCATAAGGGGGGTTTTCCTATAGTAGAACTGGAAACCATATTGGAGAAAGCCTCTAGGGTTTTAGGGGATTTCTTGGGTGTTTGATTGGTTTCATTACCTTTTCATCTTTTGTAATTTTGTTGAGTCTTTAAGGGATTTTGGTCACCTATTGGTGCCATACCAGTTCTCCCTTCCCTATCAATCTATCTGTTTTCTTTCTTTTTTTAAGAAGTACATAGGTGTACACAACCTACTATGGGTCATCACGCGTACATACATGCCCTGCTTTATAGACAACCCGCGTACATATGAAGGTTTCTTAAGCATAAGTAGTGTACCTATGTCAAGAAACTATTTTTAAGAAGTGGAATTCAAACTCTTCCCTGATTGAGGTTTTAATTCTCAGGGTCTCTTGATTACGATCATTGTCTCTGGTTTTTACAGTCAAAGCCTGGGTTAGATGTCAGTTTGCTTGTCTTTTTCAAGATTTCTTGTGTTTACTTCGAAAGGGTTTTAGGTGAGTCTTTGAGTTGTTTATAAGCATGTTTGGTGTCTTTAGTGACTCCCTGCGATCCACAGTGGGCTAGAGGTTAGTTTCAGTCTTGTCTTGTTTTTCACGTTTTCCCCTTTCGCTTGCTTTAAAGAAAAAGAAAAATAATTTATTTCAAGTTTCTTGTTTGTAAGCATTTCAAGAGAAAAATAAGAAAGATAATCCTTCTTTTATAGTGTTCTTATAAGATTCATTTTTTTCAAGAGTCTTAACAACATCAGTTGCACTACCACACCTTTTTTCTAAATCAATCCATTTAAAATGAACGCTAATTAAAAATTACTAGACTTTTATGTGTGTAGGGTCAATGAACTAGTTTAGGGCTAGAGCCTTGAATTAGGCTAGAGAGGAAACTCTTCAAGGATAACAAACAAACATTGGAGTCAGAGCTAGGGAGTGTAAAAATTCTAGTAAACATGAAATTTATTCGGGACCCCCCTCTAATACAAGGGATAAACATGAGGTCACATGCGGAAAGGTAGCAAAGATAACCCCTCCAAAGTCGGACCAAGTGTAGTGGGGAATGCATATTGAGGATTTGTCATGGGATACTATCGATTGCATTTTCCTACAAAGCTTCCTGGACCCCGAATCCATGTTAGGATATTTAGACACTTAGGAGTTAGTTAAGATCTACTTGGTCTAATATGTCGTTAGGTAAAAGTGTGTTTCTTTAGTATGCATTAGTATGCATTTGTAGTTAGGAAATCCGACGGTCACGATATGTTCCCG
>ML788501.1:30662-51257 GCA_009831015.1 Picea engelmannii
TGGCCGCGTTGGCTGGGGCCGTGGATGTTTCCCCGTAGGGGTTTTACCACATGAAAACATCGGTGTGTTGATCTTTGATCTGGTTATGTGAGTGGTTACTGAAGGTGTTCGTCCTCTGTTGGAATACCTGTGTTGTCGAACAATCCATTCGAGATCCTCATTTGTCTTATAGACCACTTTATTTCGATACCCTCGGTAGGTTTTGGAGTTGTTATCCTTCTCATTGTAGTCCAGCCGACTATCGATTGTACCTGCCTCGTGATTGTTTGCTAGCTGGTAACTTAGTTTCCTTTATTCTAGGGACTTACACATGTGACTGCGGGGGTATATTGCGGTACCTAGGGAAGACATAGGGTCATAATTTTCACATTATACCTAGAGGGTGCTTCCGTGTTCGATTTTTACTTGCAGCGGTAAGTTTCTCTAGTGTTGGTTGGCATAACTATTCTTCCTACTAGATAGCGGTCTGCTTGATTTGCCTTTAGGAATTTTTAGTGTGTGCTCTGTGCTCCCTAGTTTTACATAGTGAGTTAGTCATTCATTGGTTTGGGTCTCCGACCTAAGGTGGTATACCTCCTATTAACACTCTGTAAATTCCTAAAGGTTTTCAGAGTAGAAGAAATTTACAAGAGGTAACTTTATCCAACCACTTTGAAACTGGTATCTATCCCTACTAGTTTCAGAGAGGGATCTCTCTGTATGATTTAGCTATGTTTTAACTTTGAGATATTAGGCTAGTTAAAAATAATAATATTGGATGGTTTGTTGTTGTTTTTGTTAAGTTGGATGAAAAAGGGTTTTATGCCTCCATTGGGCTATGGGGTCTGTATTATAAAGATATATATCTAAATAGAAACTAAAAGATTCTTTTCATAGGGCACGATAATCCATTCATTGGATTCTTTAGAATTCAAATGATGAATAGCAGAAAAGATGAGAATATCAATTAAAGTAAAGAAGCATTTAAGAATTTCCTCACTGTAATATCAGAAAGATAAACATTAAGATCTTTCAAAGCCAGAAACAAGGTATACAAAGATAAATCCTGCAACATGCGCTACTTTTAAAAGATTAGATTAGAAAACAATATGATAACTGAGGGAGAAAAACATTTAACATAGAAAAGAAAACATCACCAATGAATAACACGCGAGAATCCTATGAAACATCCCTTTGTATTACTGGAAGATCTCTTGATAAAAGTTATAGTCTTTCTAGCTTACAGGGAGTAAATATCAACCCTCGATACTTCAAAGTTTGAAGTATTTATTATAAAAAATTACATACGATCCTGTTATTAAAGACCAGGACGTGGAAAATTATAAATTTAGCTAACTAACTCAACAAGATACAAAAATTTAGGAACTATTTGATGACGTGTTGAAATCTTCATGATGATTTCTAGGGTAAACCGTTGGTGAGTCCTCTGCATGACCTCGTCTAATTGGATAGCTGACTGGGCTTGGACACCTCATTTTCTACTCAATTAGATTGCATAAATCTTCCCATCGAAGGTTGTTGGGAACACCAACTTTGAGAAGTCTTCGGTACACTTCATCCATCTCTGTATACTTGGAAAAAGTTGGCTTGACGATGAAAATGTATTGGATCTCATGCTGTATGCTGATGTTTGACTGGAAAGCCTCTAAGAATGCCTTGCCTGTGATACTACCCTGTATTCCCAAGAATGTCAAACTATCTTTAGCCACGGTGGCTAGTTTATTTTTATAATCAGAAAGTGTCATTAATTTGTTATTTATGACCCTTAAGCCAGGGAGGCCTTTCTTCTGTAGAGCTTCAATTTTGCTGAAAAATCTTTGCACTCCTATGTCCATAGTCTGGACTTTTTCCTCCAGTTGTAGCATCAATCCTCTTTTGGTCAGGACCCTCTTGACCTCGAGGATGGTTTATGTCCTATCTTCGATTTTCAAATCCTCTAACTCTTCTCTGGTTTTTGAATTCATGAATTTAATGATCTTAGTGGCTTCTGCGGGCATCTCTCCCAATTCTCCTCTTATTTTCTCAATCGCCTGCTTGCTTCTTTTCACCAGTTTGTTCTTCTCGAACATGATTTGTACCATAGGCCATATTTCATTTATGGATTTGGTGATCTCCATCTAGACATTTTCCTTGACCTCAACAAGTGTTTTTCCTGCCACTGTTTTCTTTTGAAGCTGTTGCAATTCCTGTTTGAGCTTGTCTGATGTTTGTTTCTCCTTGGAGTAGCTGGTTTGGTAAGAATACTTGAGTTCCTAAAGGTTCTCAATATCCCTTTTAAGTCTTCTAATCTGTGTCTCTTGCAAATTCATCTCTTCCATGGATTTTACTAGTTCTACTGTCTTCTCCAGAGATGTCAGTGGAGATGTTGAGGGAGTTTCTACTAAGGGGATTCCTGCTGTGGATGTTGTGCTTACTCCTTGTGAGTGGAAATGCACTCAATGGAATGAATTCCATAGGCTTTGATTGTTCCTTCACTTTCAATAACCTTTCCAGTTCTTCTTCCATCTCTTTCATCTGTTCATTCTGCTCCATAACCAACCTGAGCATCTCATCCTTTTCCCCTTCTGTCTCAGCTATCTCCTTTGCCTATGCATCTTTCATTGGTGGAAGTTTCAAATGTTTCCTCAAAGAGGATATATTGAAATTTTTATTTTTAATCATCTCCTCAACTACTTTCACATTTTAGGGGTCATACCCGATCTTGAGGACCAATTCTTTCAACGCCTTAATTATGTTATCCTTTGCAAAGGATGATATCTTTTCTAATTTCAGTTGTGTTTGGACATTTCTCAGAGATACTTGTAATTTAGTGGCTGTAGTAGAAGCATTTTCCAACATGGAGAATATCATTTCCCTAGTTTTCCTATGAAGATCCATTTGATCAGCAGGATTCACATCCCTAGTATGAAACTTGAATGTTGCCCTTTTGTAATCAGTGATTGTTTTGGGGTCTGGCACTTGTGCCTGCAGAAATTCCATGTGCATTCTACCCTTTTCTGTATCGAATGCATAAAACAGTCTGTGTTGTGTCGTTGATGTCTTATTCCAAAACTGAGCATAAGTATTGTTGGTCGGTGTCTGCTTTTCTTTTTGATCAGGTCATACTTCTCAAAAACACTCAATTTTGGTCCTACTTTACTCGGCTAGTCGACTAGTGGAGTATACACATGCTTCTTGGATGAAACTGTAGACATGATATGTTTTCTACTTGTGCTGAGAAGTGACTGATCATCTTTCATAGTTGTAGTGGATTGGATTTCCTTTTCACCAGCCGTGTTGGGTGTAAGATTGGTTTTTGGCCTTTTGGTGTGTAATTGGAAATCTTTAGCCGAGACTTGAGTGATGGAAGGTGAAGTATCCTTCCTGGGTATTTCTTCTTGGGAAACTATGGTGTAGTAGTCTATGAGATGATGACCGAAGGGTCCTGCTATTCTATCTTGACCAGAGTGTTTGGCTCCCATTCTGTTTGATTCACGAACTTCTCTATCTCTGGCTTGGGTGTATGAACATATAGGACATTTTTATTTTTAATCCTCATCTTAGAAATTATCCCACATGAATCATAGTGCCATATGAAACTAAAAAAAACCTTCATTTCTTTCAACAGTCTTTCTGCTTCCTCCCCGGTGCCTCGGCTATTGCAGATGAAAGACCCTATTTTCCCTTTAATTCTAAGTTGTTGTTTCTTTTTCAGAGACACAAAATGTATGCCATCTGAGTTAATCATTTTCTTTATATACTCCAGGGAAAATATCCTCACGGGTAGATACTTGGGCAATTTGTATGGAGTTAACTTGCATCCATATGCTATGATCTCAGTGTGATTTTGGTAAAGATACCAACCTCCATTTTTTGCAAGGTCTGAGAGGTGTAAGATCCACTGAATTTACTCGTTTATTCTTGGTTCAGGTCTTCCACTGAGCATGCTCACCATAGGATGGTAGAACTTCTCGATAAACTATTTGAAACTGAACTTTGTTGAATTTTGTCTGAGTAGTGAAGTCCAAGATGTTATTGCCTACGGCTTCCCATCCTTGTCCATTTTCTACATTGAAAAGGAGAACCTGTCCTCTTGAAAGAAAGTGAACATGTAGGCCAGTATTGAAGAATACTGGAACATGCCTTCTGAGGTGAAATTTAAGAAATGCTCATGAATATTGTCTGCCATGAAAGTGTTGTAGTCGAACTGCATGGTGGGTCTTTCTTCTGTGGAGAAAATGGACAGAAAATCCAATATGGGTTCATCCACCCATTGGTCAGAAAAATAACCCAATAGAGAACAGAGCGACAAAATGATTTGGTTTCCCTTTACTGAGAACAAGGAGGAAGGGTACATGGGATTTGTCTTGGGGAACTGAGTAGCCCGAGGGAGGAAAATCTCAAAAATATGGGCTCTCTGAGGGAATGATAGCTTCTGGTATAGCTCTGTGACGACTTTGAGATTGAAAGGGGAGACGGATTCAGTTCTTGGTATCTACATCATTTGATCAATGGCCTCTAGTGTGATGAACAACAGAGTTTCTCCTGATGAAGATATTATGGCTCTCTGGTCAGGGAGGTAATGAGCCTGACATTTGAGGGAAAATTCAGGTAGATGGTGAACTTGGGGAAAAATATACAGAGGAAGGTTGGATTCCCAGAGCCCAATTTCCTTGCTCTGATCTAAGAAAACATCTTTTAGCCATGACTACAAATTCGTGAAGTGAAATTTGTACCTGGTGTCTGCGATTAAATGATCTTTGTCAGCCAAATGGATCCTGTCGAGGTCGATAGGAGGCAGGAGGAAAGGATTTTCATCGGCTTCTACTTTCTTTGATTTTGGTGCCATCACTGTGAAAATACCTGCAAGTCAAACAAAACGTTAGTGGGGATGACTATGGTTTTGGATGGCTGACTGGAACGGAGGTAAGACAGGGATAATTTCTCTGGTGTGAGGACAAAGTAAGCAATGGGAGAATGAACGAAAAGAGTGGTGTTGAGCAAATGGATACTCATTGGGCATGGGGGACAGATCAACAAGCTAATGGATAAGTTAGCTAGTAGTAAATGGCCAATGGGTCTTTTTTAGCATGAGATGGCAGGTAACAGTGAATGATGAATATGACCAGGTGACATGGTTGGTGTTGATTGGGAAGTGACCATGGTGAAGGGACTTGTAATGAGTGAATAGGGGGAATGGTCTGACAGAGCTATGAGATGTGATCTTTAGGGGAAAAAGTGGAAAATGATGTCATGGGGTGATGGGGGGTATGTTAGAAAGTGGTAAGTGGTACATGGCAGGAGTATGGAGCAACGGATTCCTGTGATGTAGAGAAGGGGGCCCACCAGAAAAATCACTCCATTCCGAACCCACCCCCCCATCGTTAAAAGAAGACCGTTCATGGGGGTCCAAAAAATACCATCAGCATTCCATCGGTGCGCTTTCTGCTGGACCATAGATCTGAGTGCGATTTTTAACCAACATTCCGGACCCCCCCCCACCATTAAAAGTAGAATGGTCGAGGGGTTCCGGAATTGAATCTCAACCATGGATGTAGGCACCGATGCCTCAGCCGTTCATATGCACGCCTTCTTCATACATGATTCCAGACCCCCCTATCGTTAAAGGTAGAACGATCGGGGGGGTCCAAAAAATATTATCAACCGTAGATCTGAGCTCTATCACCTCAACCGTTTATCTGTGCATTGTCTTTAACCTATGAGCAAAAACTCATTTTTTCTTTGAAAACTTAGGATAAGCGCTCTAAGTGGGTTTGTCCAAGATTTCCTTATTTTTATCACCATGGGGTTAGACATTTAACTTTCAAACATCAAAGATATGGTTCAACCTCGATCATCATGCTTGTTTTATTGAGAAAAAGCAAACTACCCTATGCTCTAACCTAATTACCTATGACATTTAGCCCATATTAAACTATTGGACTAAGAAATTACTCTATCCTGGGGTTATTTGACCAAGATTAGGCAGTTTGGTCAAATTTATTCACTAGCTAATCTTAATTTGCTTGGCTAAGATTAAACAATTTAGCCAAGCTTATTCATTACTCTTATCAACGTCAATTTAAAAGGACTTGGCCATGATTAAACTGTATGAACCAAGTCATTTTTATTGCATGGGGCTCTATCTGATTTCTTTTATGCCATCTTTTATTCTTTTTCTTTTCCTTTTTCTTTCTTTTCTTTTCTTTTTTTTCTCAAATTATTTGCAGAATGAAAAATCATTTGGCAACCAAAACAATAAAAGGATAAAATTTGCAGTCACCAGTTGATCCTATAAATTATAGGGTTATAACACCTCCCACTCTATTGGTCGTGAGGATTTTTCATTCTTCCTCTTAGAAACATGGAGCCGCCTCTTTATAGGTGTTGTTTTTATACCACTGGTTTGCAAAGAGTGAGTGTGTGAGAATTTTACAAACTTGAACGATCCTGAAAGGGGAGAACCTGTGCATAAGATATTCATGGATAATGTTCCCGATGATACCAACCAAGGAAACCCTTTGCAAGGGGATTCATGTACTTTACCTTTCTTTGGAAATGTTGGTGTCCCTTTGATGGCTACTTTGTACATTCCCAGTTTGAATGTGGGACTACCAATTTGGTTGGGAACCATTCCAAATTTCTCGAATGCTCTTGATGCTTCTCAATTAAGAACTTTATGTCAAGGGAACCATGTTGATGTTCCTTTGTCAATAAATTCTTCTCCTCCTCCTTCTCCTTCCTCTGGTGAAAGTATAGTTACTAGTAATCGGAAGTATAAACGAAATAGAAAGAGGAAGAATAGGAGGAAGAAGTCACCAACCTTTGCAACTCATGTTGGAGATAAGTCAACAACCTATGCAAGTCATGTTGAAGACCAACACCCAGCCTCTGTAATTCATTCTAGGGGCACGAATCTCATCAATGTGAGTCATATAAGTGATATATCACCAACCTCTGCAAGTCATGTTGGAGATAGGTCATCGAACTTTGCTAGTCTTGTTGAAGACCAACACCCAACCTCTGCAAGTCTTGCTGGGGGAAAAAGTCCAGTCACTTCTAGTCATACTGGAAATGGGTCTGTAGCTTCTACGAGTCATGTTATTGACCAATCACCAACCTCTGCATGTCATGTTAGTAATATTTCAACAACCTATGCTAGTCATGTTGGGGACAAGAAACCAGTCACCGCTATTCATGTTGGGGGCACTGATTCTGCTAAGAAACTTAGATGGATAGGATGTAATCCTAAGTTCCCTTATAAGATTTGCAAGGGAGATAAACTTACTCATTTGTGCCCTGTCATTCCAGAGGTAAAAGTATTGTGGTCCATGTCTGCAATCTCTTCTAATTCTGAGTCTTATGAGGTTTCCTTCTTGCAGCCTATTCATCCAGTGGTTGAGAAAGAAGTCACGCCAATGCAGTCCTTGGCTGATCCCACTCTTCTCTTGGAGAGTGTCGAGTATACCAATGTGGTCGCGTCGATATATTCTTCAGATGATCCCACTCCTCTTTTGGGGGGTGATGTTTTTGTAGACAATGTTGTCTCACAGCCTATTCAACCAGTGGTTGAGAAAGTGGTCATTCCCATGCAGTCTTAGGCTGATCCCACTCTTCTCTTGGAGAGTGTCAAGTCTACTAAAGTGGTCATGCCGATGAAATATTTGACTGATACCACTCTTCTCTTGGGGATTGATGTGTCTATCAACTATGTTTTTAGCATTTCTAGTTTAGTACTTTCAAAACAAGGTGGAATTCTACTCACTTCGAGCACACCCCATCCAATCCCTAGGATGGTTTCCTTTGATTGGAATGACCTTGTTGAGCCTCATAGTCCTTCTTCCACACCCTTTCAAATATGAGTTGAAGTTAATTCAACAAACATTTATCGATGTATTGTGGATGAAGGAGCCTCTGCAAGTATTTTAACCTCCTCGGTTTGGAAATTCTTGGGATCTCCCGAGCTTGTGTATGCTTCGCATGAGCTGTTGGATTTTGGCAGACATCCTAGTGAAAATTTGGGGGTTCTTCCTCAATTGCCTATCTTGTTATGTGGGAAGACTGTCCTTTTTCATGTTATAGTGGTGCAAGGCTAGTTAGATTTCAATATGATTCTCGGGCGTGATTATTCATATGCTATGAAAATTATGGTATATACATTATTTCAGGTGATGCATTTCCCTCACAATGCTTTTACAGGAATAATTGTCACTATTGACTAGCTGGCATCTGATAATCACCATCCTAATTCGACGTTAGTTCAGGATGCCCCTTTATATGTTCCTAGTGTTCGTGTAGACTCTACCCTGCCACGGGTTAATTATGTGGCATCTTATCCTCGATGTTCAATTGCTTCTGAGCAGGAACCTATGCAATCATGTTTTCCTTCTTGAGACATTGTCTCAACAATTGATCCATTGGTTTATCCAATGGGGAAATGGGAGCCCTTGCTTCCCCCTCTTAGTCCAAGTGATCTTGAGTCTCCTTTTGAGTCTAATATCATTTTTTTGTAGATCCTCAATCCCTCGTGCGTGTGATTCTTCGCTAATAGAATCTGCCAGTCCTTGCTAGAGCCTCCATAATCATATGGATTATGGTTAGTTTACTTCACCCTTTGGGACTATCGACCCTCATTTGAGTGATTTCTCAAATTTTGAATTGCCTTTAGATGATGCTATCCTTGAAGCCATGACTATAGTTTCTATAACGTGGAAGGACTTACACTATGGTTTGTGTTTTCTTCCATTTTGGGAGACTTTCCAAGTTGACTATCGAAGAGACTCTTGGTATGAGCCTAGCAGTGGGCTCTACCTGAACCAGTTTCATACATGAGTCATAGCCCATGGAGTCTTCTTTAATCCCTTTTCAGACTCTCTAAACAAGAAAAGATTGCCGAGCAATCTTGTTTTCCTTCATGCTCGTCAAACTCAAACTTGAAGGCACGTCTTCCTAATGGTATTTTACCCCTTTTTTGGTCGGGATGGTCAACTTTATGGAAAAAGGTATACTCTAGTAACTTCAGTTCGCTAGAAGAGTATTCTCAAGCATAAGTTTAACACTTTTTTGGGCCAGAGGGACTAAATTTATGAAAAAGGAACCCCCACAGAGTCCATAGTTAAACTCTTTTCAGAATCCCTAAAATTGAAAAGATCGTCGAGTGACCTTGTTCCTTCACACTCGTTAAATTGGTCCAAAATAACATCCCTTACAGAGTCCATAGTTAACCTTTTTTCAGACTCCTTAAAATTGAAAACATCATCGAGTTATCTTGTTCCTTCACACTCATTAAATTGGTACAGAGGAACATCTACTGGCATGAGTTTACCCCTTTTTCCAGCCTCTAGATTAGGGAGTAAAAAGGTACACCTCGGGAGATTCGTCTCGTCGGGAGTGCTCTCCTCAGTAAATTTTATACTTTTTCGGGCTAAGGAGACTAAATCTAGAAAAAGGTTGTGAGTCCATAGTTAAGCTCTTTTCAGACTCCTTAAAATTGAAACGATTGTCGAGTGATCTTGTCTGTGTCACACTTGTTAAAATGGTTTTGAAGAGATGTCTTTTTGGTGCTATTTTATCCCTTTTTCGAACCGAATAGACTACCTTTGAAAAAGGTACCCCAGTGGAGTCTTCTCTTACGTTTTTTCAAAATCTATAAAATGTGAAAAAACTACCGATCTTACCTTCTCTAGTCTCGTGAAAATACATTGAAGGGGGTTTTATTGTGTCTTTCTAATCACATTTGCATCTTGTTGATGGGTCTTAAATCCCTTGATTCAACAATAGGAACCAAACCTTCCATCGAGGCCCAATTATACTCTGCAACGTTTGAATATGGAATGGTTCTCTAGATCTTGTGATCCAGCCAAATTATCGATGGGATTTGTGTTTTATTGTGAAGGATATTCCTTCAGTTAGGACCATTCTCTTCTGTATTTTCTCTTGGGTGGGATTGGTATGAGAGATGCAAGCCAGTATAAACCAACTTGACAACAAACATGATTAAGTTTTAACTACTAGGGAAGAGCCTAAGCTTGAGATAACCCGCTGCTCAAACATGTAGACAATGATTCTATACCACAGGTCTAGTACTAATACATCAACCATGTGAGCATCCAATTACTGTCTAAGAAACTAGTTATCAGAAAAGAAACCACATATGTAATAAGATAATGTCAAGAAAAATAATTCATCTACCACAACCATTCATCACATAATAACACAACGATTCATTTTCATCATTAAACCCAAGAACATTAAAACATTGCACCAGATAAATTGAAAACATAATTAATTTCTCTTACTCATTACTGCATCATTCATGAAATAGGATAGGAAGTAGTTTTTCTCCAAGTCTAATCACATGCATTTGATGAAAATAGTTTGTCTTTGGTCCAGAAGGACTTCTCAATTCATAGCAGCTTCAAAATAATTCTTAACAACTAGAAAGAAAGAGTACTTACAACAACTATCAACCCCTCACTAATTGGTCGATGTCTTTATTTATAATATAAAATTTAACTGAAATTAATGGCTAAGTGTAGTTTAAGAAAAACAAAAATTTCCATGTGGCTTCATCTTCTAATAGTTTCTTTAATAGTCAACCAGAGATATCTCTTGAAAAGGGTGAGTTGTCTCGTATTCGTACCAAATCATAAATAGTTCTTCACAAGTTTGGGCCCATGGAAATCTGTGTCGTTCCATTGGAGCCACATATATTCCCCTGATGTCCA
Organism: Picea engelmannii; assembly: GCA_009831015.1. Taxonomy (NCBI): domain Eukaryota; kingdom Viridiplantae; phylum Streptophyta; class Pinopsida; order Pinales; family Pinaceae; genus Picea; species Picea engelmannii. The sequence goes on from ML788501.1 coordinate 41,369, forward strand.
CTGCATGCACTTGGTACTTTACTATACTAGAGTCCAACTATTGTAGCATGGTTTGGGCTCTAATTGGATGTCCTATAAATCGTTTCACTTTCCCTAGTCTTGCATCAGTCATATTTATGAGTTATTCAGTCCATAGAAAATCTTGTTTGGCATGCGACTCCACTATGTCGCTCAAGTCGACAAATTTTTCAAGGCTACCGAACTCGGGGAGTCTGATATCTTTCATTACTTTATTAATTTTCTCCCAGTGCTTCTTGCATCTGATCCAATTCTCTTGGATTTCTCGATGTGGGTCCTGAGATATCTTAGCCTAGTACTCAGATGACATCTTTATATGATTAAGTATACTTTTTCCATCTATCTGAATTCCATGTTCTTCCTTGTCTCGACCCTACTGGACTACCTCAATGTAGTCTAGTCTTTCTACCACTTGTTCTGCCAATTCATACCATTTCTCCATATCCTTGCATGTCACTAGTGCCATGAGAGTCTCCTCCTAGAACTCAACTATTTTTGTAGTTAGCAGGTGTCATTATTTCTTGAATTCATTGTAAACTTCTTTGAACTCACCTTTCAAGTACACAGTAATCTGTGTGGTGCCTTTATAGTATTCATCCAGATGATGCAAGTGTTTGAGATCCTTTAGTGCAACTACTAGTTCCTTTTTGTCTCTCTTGGATCTATCTAGGGTGGCATATGAGAGTGCCTTTCCCATGCTGAGAAGTTCAGAAGTCCGGGCGTCTGCGATGTTGATCAAGTTCTCCTTTGTAGTAACCAAGATGGAGTGATCCAACGTGATCCTTCTTTTCTTTTCCATCCTTTGCATGATGGATTTTATATTTTGATTGTAGGAAATGGCATAGATATCTTCTACCTCATCTACCGAATATGTTATCTATTGATCACCCCATGTGAGCATGTTTCCCAAGATGTCGATGGTGTATATGAGTTCAAGATTGGGGTATTGAACTTCCTTGTTGTTCCTTGTAGGCCCAACCTCTACTTGTCTCTCATTGGGGATTTGATTATTGGGTAGAATAAAGATGTCGAGTACATACGCGTCACTTAATTTCTCATTGGGAACATAACCATTGATTTCCTTTTGTGGGGATTATTTCTTTGGCTCCTCTGGTTCGGGCTTGTCCTTCATATATGCTTCAGTGTTTGATGTATTGGGTCCCTTTGTTTCGAGGCCACTTTCGACTTCTGTTTCCTTTTGCATAACCTCTTTTTTTGGTACTTCAAGCTCTGGTGAAGAAATATTCTCATAACCCTTTTCCTCTTGAACATGCATAGGGGTGTCGTGAGATGAATTTGGGATCTCATTGTCACTATATATATTTATAATATTTCTCACCCTACCTATCTCTGGTTGATTCATCCCACCTACCAGTGGTCTTGCCAGTGATGCAGTGGATTCTGAGCCATATGACCTGTTGATGTTACCAAGGTTTGTGAAATTGGGGTCGCCTAGCTCCATTGGGCCTCCTTCTCGAATATCAGTTGGAAGCCTAGGTGTTATGATGAGGTCCAAGTTATCCTGCATCCGCTTCATTAGTAGCTGGTCCTTCTTCCATAGAATTCCCCCCATCCTCTATTCATCTTGAACCTCCAGGGAATCCCTAATTTGTACTGGAGATTCCTGATAAAATTATGTTGCTCTGATGGCTTCTTGGGGGTTACCCACTGCTTCGCCCGTTTATGATTCTATCGTCCCTTGTTGGGTCCTGAGAATTTCTTGCTCCAAGGATGTCTCTTTCTCTTCCCAACTCATGGCCTTGAACCAGGTTATTCCAGGATCAACCATCCTTTCCACCACCTCATTCCAGTATTGAGCATTTTCGGTGAAAATTTCATCTTCAAACTGGTCATGGGCATAAGGCCAACATGATGATACTTGTGATGCACGTTTTAGGAACAAACCTTTGGGATCATGCTTGCAAAAATGACCAGTTTGGAATTGGAATTCCAATTGACTTATCCCTTATTTCTTATCGTGTGTAGTGTCTTTGACCATGTAGAAGCCAATATGAAACCCATAAGGTATGAAGGCCCACTTCTTGTCCTTTACTAAAGTGGCATTATAACCTTGCAGAATGGTCTAATAGAAAATTTCACCTAACATTAGTTGATCAGGGACATATATAGGTAACAAATGGGGTGCCCCTGTGGTGCTAAAAACACTGTTGTAGGTTTCATGCTCATATAGATACCAGTGACCTATTTTTGATATAACCTTTTTTGCTTCATTCGATAGCCTTGGGCACTCTTTCTTGAACAACAAAAAATAAATGTGTGCAATAAACTAGTCACAGATAAGAGAATAGGATTTCTTGTACCTATTTTCCCATAGAATGTTGAAGTATACATGGACCAGGAGCTTAGAGGAGTGCTAGTTTAGGTTCATTCTAGAGAAAATGTTCCTAACACAAATGAAATCCAATAGATATGAGGACATGTAGAAGGAGAGGGTTTCTCCCTCTTTCGACATCTGGGCTTGTAGTATGCAAGTGCTCAACTGTTTGAAGATGATGGCACCCCAATTGAATTTTGTGCCTGAAATGGATACCGTATAAGCTAGAGGCATACAATCCTCTAAAAACCGGGAGAAATATTTCTCCCCATGCAACCTACATAGAAGAACCATTAGGTATATGTATGGTTCCCTTATATTGGTCGTAAAATGCCAGCCAAAAGTCTGGTTCATGAATTGTTTGTCCTCCCTCCACCATGACGCCATGATTTTTCTGGTGTTGTGTGCAACATAGAAACTTACAATGAAATTGGTGCTCATCTTTTCTCTTCCAGATCCCTGAGATTGTAGTAACTCTAAACCTTTGATGGAAAGAAAACTCTGACACAGTCACCATTATCGTCATTAATAAAAAAATTATGTGCATCAGTGTGGTCAATGAGACACTTTAGGAGCTCAATGCAAGGAAACACCAGAGTTCGGCTTTCCACCATGTCTAGATACTCCCTACGGATATTTGGAAGGACATCATCATCAAGTCTTCTTGTATCAGGATAATTGTGTGGGGTATACTCGAGGGGTTCTTCCTTCTTGATTTTCTTAAAAAATTCTTCCCAGCGAGGGAATGTTGTTTTTGTCCCAATATTTGCCTCTGTCTCCGAAGGCTGGGGGATGGACAAAGACCTTCTTGGTGGTCATATTAATGATGGGCACTGATTTTGGAGTGAATTCTAATTGCCTTTCAACTACTAGGGAGGATCCCTCTCTCATTTCTGGTTCTTGCATCTTTGGTTCTCTTGGGGATTTCCTGGTGGTGGGTTTCTTCGGAGGCATTGTTCCTGCAATTTAAATGGTCTTTTAAACATGCATATAGAATTTAATTCAACACAATTGAAGCTGAAAAAAAACCATAATATGATACATACCTGTAATGCTCACTACGATTGTTGTTTAATACTTATTGACCCTTGGGAGCCTTCTCCATATTTTTAGCATTTCTCTTCTGTGTGTTATAAACTCCTTGTTGCACAGAATAGGATCATACACAATGACAAAGGGGGGGTTCAATATGATAGTTTTCTAGTGCATGGATCTGAATGGTCAAAATTGGTGCACTCAGATCTACGACGTAGGTTCAATTCCAGACCCCCCTTGTCATTTTTCCTTTAATGAGGGGGGTGGGTCTGATATGGGCAGTTTTCCAATGAATGCCCCCACTTGCCTCCCTGGTTTACTGCCTTCACCTCCTCCTGATGTGTTTCCTCCACCCAACTCTCTCTCCTTCCCCCTGTCACATCTTCTACTCACATTTCCTCCTCTCACCCCCTCGCACCTCTTTTCCACCTAGCGCCATTCTATTCCACCTCATACCCTTTTTAACTCTCCCCTCTCGACACCTATACCCCCATTTCTCCATGCCACTTCTACCTATGTTGTCTCCCAACTCGCCGACCCATCACACTACAGTCCCCTCATCACCTCCTCATGACACTTCACCTCATTGCCCAATGTCCCAACATCAATGGCATCTCCACCTAGTCACCTTTTTCCAATATGCTCATGCCATCACTTCGTCAGGATCTCATTCACAACCAATTTTCGAGTCCCTCTGTGAAGGTCCAACTCAAATTCCATAAGGTAGAAAGTGCCCCCCCCCCCGTGTCCTTCAGGTGCCAATTTTGACTCACACTAGTTCTGATCCTAAGAAAGAAGTTATTATAGCAGGTGGTGGTGGTTGAGTGTCATATACTTACATAAATAGAAGAATGGAAAGAGATAAGCATAGAGGTAGACTGTCAATCCATCCTGACAGAGATTGTGTCTGATAGCCAATTGCATGGACAGTCTGACCATCGTCTACATGCGCATCCTGACAGGGAAACTCATCAACATAAAGAATTAAATGCATGCTGTGTTCGTGTCTTCAATAGCTGAGCCAGTTCCAAGTATATAGAGGGTTGATGGTCGAGCTAGGCTCTCGATTGTGAAGTTTGATGAAGCATTGGTTTCTCTGGTTATGTATTAGCATCTGAGACTTCTTGTTTAATGAAATTCAGCCTCTTTCCACCTCTCTGTAAACTTTGTATTAAGACACTTGGAATTGGAGGATCCAATCGAGGGTTGTGATGTTGTAGGATGATGTATGGTTGATCATTGAAATATATAGACTAGTTTTAGTCAGTTTTTTGTGTTATCTTTCCCTCGCACACTGAATAGCTTGGAATTGGAGGATCCAGTCAAGCTATTACAACAGCGTTGCGATGCTCAGAATTGGAATATCTGGTTGAGCCATCACTATTTTGTTGTAGCTGTGTTAGTGCGACATATTTCAGTGTCTTATTTTTCTTCCCCGAGATGCTGGAAGGTTCGATGCCCATAGCAATCTCGTTCATCTTCTCACCAAGTCTTCCATCTTCTCACCTTAAATCCAACTTCCTTACTGAAGTTAGATCAAGACCTCACCTACTCATGCATGCCTATCCTAGTTTCCTGAGTTAAACAATATTCTCTTGGGTTTGCAGCCATTCAACCACCTTAATTCAATTATTGTGACATATAAAATTGATGGGTATCAGGCTTACTCTTGTCGCAATCCAGAAGTGACTTTTGGCGCTAACATTTTTGGCACCGTTGTCGGGGATGAAGTTGAATATTTTCCCCGGGATTAAAGGATATTGAGCCTATGATTCTAAAGGTGCATCAAGAATCAGAGCCCTACAATATTGCTATTGTGCACATGGAGAATCCATTGTGATGAATCCACTGGGGAGAACCTGCTTTTTCAATTGTGTCTTTCAGAGGCAGGCATACAAGGTCTACTCCTCTATTTCCCTTGACAACACCTTAAGTGGATAAGAGAAGATTATTAGAAATGGAAAGGCTCTTAGAGAAGGAGCTTCAACTACTGAACTAGGTATTTCTGATAGTTCTCATTTCCCTATGTTGGAAACTCTGATATCTACTTCTCATTTTTCTATTAGACATCTTGTTGGAGTTTCTCCTTTGTTAAATTTTGGGAGTGCTTCTGTTGCATTTTCTCCTCCTGGTCTTAGATTAGAGGGAGAAAGATTTGTCACTCTTATTTCCCTTGATGTTGCAGCTTTGTCTAGACCCAGACCTTTGGAATATTTTCCTACCACAGGTTTTACAATCCCTTCTCCTATTATTGTTGCTACTATTGTGCCAACACCAACCTCTATTCCCTCTATCCCTGCAACCTTCTCTTCAAATCCTTTGTTGTTTCCTTTTAGTCCTGCAAGATTAGTTCTATCTTCCCCTATTTGAACTCCCTCTCATCCAAGTTCTCCTCCACCTAATATCCCTATGGAAGGTTCTCATCCCCCTGTAAATAGAATGGATTCCATAGTGGCTGAAAGGTATTCCCCTCTAGTCCTACCTCAGACAATGAAACCTCTCCCCACTGGAGATTATTTGAAGTATATGCCTAAATTCACTGGAAGGAGGACATAACTTCAGCAGAGCACCTTGTTTCCTTCTACAGTTATGCAGACAACCTGAACATTGAAAATGAAGATGTCTGGATGAGAGTCTTCATCCAGAGCCTTGATGGTGAGGTTAGGAAAAAATTTAGGGGACTCACCCCTGGATCTATTGTTGGCATTGAATCTCTATATAATGCCTTCTTGAGACAGTGGGGAGTTAAAAAATATTTCATGTATTACATGACAGAGTTTGGGTCCTTGAATAAAAGGGAAGGAGAGTCTATCTCTGACTTCTCCAAAAGATTCAATAAAATGTACAATAAGATCCCTGCTGAGATCAAGCCCACAAAATCCTCTGCCAAAATCTCTTATGATAATGCATTTGACCCTGAATTCTACCTCCTGCTAAGAGAGATAAGAGCTACTTCCATAGCTCAAATGCAAGATGTTTCCATAGAAGTAAATTCTAATGTGTTGGCAGCTGACAGGCTCTGAAATAAGGTTGTTATAGACAAAAGAAAGGGAATATCATAGACCTCAACCTCCAGTTCCTCTGTGCCTCACCCTCAAGTGGATGAATTGACCAAGATGGTGAAATCTCTTTCTGTAGAGATGGAGAAGATGAAATTTGAAGGGAAGAAGACATACATAAATCCCCAAAACATTGATAACATAGGCATCTTCAGGAGGTCGAATAATTATCTTCCTCAAATTCTCCCAAGAGAGCCCAGGAATAGAGACAGAGACGATAAGAAAATCCATACTCCTCTTCAGAACAACTTGTTTACTCGTGAGGAAGGAGAGGAAATAGATGAGATTGATCCCGAGATCCATTGTTTTGAAGACCCCCCCGTTTTTCCTCATTTGAATCAATCATCATATGAGGAGTCTCTCATGAACAATTAGCTCAATGAGCTGAGCAAGGGATACAAGGCTAGTAGAAACCAAAATAGATACAACCTCAGATCCAAGAAGAAGATAGGAACGCCTGATGTTCCTGAGCAACCTACCAGAGAAAAAAAGATTGCCAAAGATATGGCAGACAATGATCAAGCTAGGAAGACATAAACCCCTCATCCAATGGTCAAATCCCTTCTTCCTGAAGTAAAATAAATCCCCCCTCCTCTTTTAATTTTGAGCATGAAATTCAAAAAATCAGAATCCCTGTGCCCCTTTCTAAACTAGTCAAACATGAATATCTCAAAAAGAGGCTCTCCAAGCTATTACAGTTTGAATCCTCATACCATCCCACAGACTCAATCAACTTACAAGATGAAAAGTCTGTAGTAACCCTAGGTCCTATGGTAGAAGACAGACATGATTCATCCCCTCCCTTCTACACATCCATGAACATACATGACAAGGTGTTGCACAACTGTTTGATGGATTTAGGGGCCTCCCATAATATCATGCCTAAAACTGTCATGGAATAACTTGGGATGGAGGTCACAAAATATTACCATGTGGCGTAGATGCCACCTCTGCCTCGGCAGAGTCTCTACGTGACCTCCCGGTCTTAAGGATCATTCTCTCTATTTCATGAGCCGAAGTGGCTCCTTCGATTCCTTGCTAGAATCTCTTCTAAATCGATCCACAGGTCCTTCGGGAAGATCCCCTGTGCGAAAAACACTAGGCGTGAGCTCCACCTTTTCCAAGCGACCACAACACTATGACCACAGGTCTAACCCAAGGTATCTTGTCAAAATATCGTGATCTTGCGGGTTCATGAGTTGAAGCATTCAACTCTTCCTCTCCAATCCTGCGATACCCGAGATCGCGAAATGGGTATAGATCTTCCTCTGTTAGCGCCCTCTGTGTGTGACCACCGGCTAGGCTTAATACTATTGCTTCTCTCTTCTTGCCACTTCATGAGTTCAAAGGTTGAACTCCTGTTCTTTTATCTCACGAAACTCCGAGACACGAAAAGTCAACAGGCTGTTGACTCTCTTCAATGAACAACGCGTGTTCGCATGTCTATTCTATGGACCCACCTTGAGATTCTGCCATGTGTTCCTTATGCTACACATGGTCCCACAACGAAAATTCTCACCCCTTCGAGACTTCACCTTTCGAAACCTAGAGTACCCAACCTTTGGGCTCTCACCTCGTGAACCTCTAAGTTCGCAATATCTCTAGATCTTTGCCACCTGTCCTCCCTGGATGGACGACTCTGATCCACTCACAAATTCACTGCTTGCGACTTGGAGCACCCAACCTTTGGGCTCTCACCTTGCGAACCTCCGAGTTCACGAGATCCCTTGATCTTTGCCACCTGTCCTCCTCAGATGGACGGTTGCAATTCTCTCACGACTTCTCTACTCGCGAAGTCAAGAGACTTCCTTCTTTTACCTCTGATGTCTGAGTCCCTGATATGGGTGATCTTGTGACACATGTTCTCTCCAACGGATGGCTCATATTCTTTCACCCTTTTGGGACTTTTGTCTCCTCTTCTCTGTTGTATGAGGTTTTAACTCCCTCACAACTCTCGACAGATCTAACGACTGTTGTGCACCCTCCTAAGCTTCTATGCTTTCTTCTAACACTTGGAAGAACTCCAAATGTATAAGGCCTTAACTTTGAATTATTTTCCCTATGATCTCTTCGCCTTGAGTCTTGCTTGCACGTACAAAAATGCCACTCCTCCTGAGCTTTAAAAAAACCTCTGAACTCCTCAAGGAGTTTTGTAGCCTCCGCACTCCTTGCAGCTATAGTTTTGTGCATAAAATCACTCGCCCTCCTGAGCTTCACCTTCTCTGGAACCTTAAAAGGTTTCCACGACTCTTGTACTCCTTACAGAGTCTCTGCACGCACAAGGTGTTATCCCTTCTAAGCTTACTCACGAACTCAGATCTCTAAGGAACTAAGTCCCTTTTTCCTTTCTCCCTTAGATGGAGAATTTAGATGCCCTCCTGGCTATCCCTCTGCTCAAGCAACCTTTTGCTGAGAGTTTCAGGGTGTTCAACAACCCTATGAATATCCTTCTTCTTGGACTCTTATACTAATTCTAGAACTCAAGGAGTTCTTTTCTCCTCTTGTACCTGTCTACACACCTACTCAATGCCCACCTAGAAGAGTATCTTCTTACAGAACATCCAGTAGTTCTATCCCCTTCTGTGCACCCTATGCACCTTCTCAATGCCCTCCTGGAAGAGTTCTCAGAATCCTTAGTGATCCTTGTTCTCCTATCTGAACTCACAGCAGATTTCTTCTCAATGCATCACTATGCATATTCTTAATGCCCATTTGGCAGAGCTCTCAGAATCCTTAGTGATTCTGACTTCAATCTGAACTCACAGTAGAGTTCTTCTTGTGTGCACTCCTTGCACTAGATCAATGCCCTCCTCGTAGAGCTTCATAGAACTCCTTAGAGATTCTATATGCAACTATGTTTTCTCATCCACAGCCTTGCCTCCAAGGTATTCAACAACCTTGAGGTCTTCCTCCCAAGTTGTTGATTTCATCTCTAGTGCCCACCTAGCACGCCTCTGTCTAAACCCACAAAATTCAGAAATGCACCCTCTGTGCATGGCTATCAGAACCCACAGTGTTTTGTCACACCCTCATGGTGTGAAGCCTCAAATACCTCTCAAGCCTGAAACCAAACACACTCCTGCAAATGCAAAACTACAACATACATTCATAGCATAATTTGAACACACATAGACATTCATTCAACACAGGAAATATGCGGGAAAAACAGTTGTTTGTATTAAATGTCAAATGCCTATTTTTACAAGGTGTTCCTGAGCATGAACTATATCAAAGTCTCAGCTCCTTCTCTTATGTTACAACTCTCCTGTGCATACTCTAACTATTACCAAATGAGATCAAAATTGATCTTTTACAAAAGGGGGCTCTTAGAGCTCTTCCCTCCAATCTACCTACCCTATTCAATGGCATTGAAAAGGCTATCTAGTCCATAAATCAGATCTAGATCTCAACCTTACAAAACATTAAAGGCCTATCTACTTAT
>ML788501.1:60116-80601 GCA_009831015.1 Picea engelmannii
TGCCTTTAACGAGGGGGGGGGGGTCCAATATTATAGTTTTCTAGTGTGTGGATTTGAACGACCAGAACTAGTGTGCTCAGATCTATGACACAAGTTCAATTCCAGACCCCCCTTGTTGTTCTAACTTTAATGAAGGGGGGGGCTCCGATATGGGTTGTTTTCCAATGCAGACCCCCACTAACGTGGTTTCCTCTCAGGTAGATGGGCACCCCCCTAAACCTCCTACTGCTTACCTCCCCATTTTATCACCTTCACTTCCTCCTGACGTGTGTCCTCCACCTAGCTCTCTCTCCTTCCCCTGGTCACATCTCCTAATCTCGTTTCCTCCTCTCATCCCCTCACACTTGTTTTACACCCAGCACCATCTTGGCCTGCCTCATACCCTTTTTCCCTCTCCTGTCCTGACACCTGTATCCCCCTTGCTCCATGCCACTTCTACCTATGTTGTGTCCCCATTCACTGAACCGTCACACTGTGGTCCTCTCGTCACCTCCTCATGACACTTCACCTCATCACCCAATGTCCCAGCCTCAGTGGACCCTCCACCTGGCCACCTTTGTCCAATATTCTTGCACCATCACTTCATTAGGATCTCATTCATGCCCAACTGTCGAGTCCCTCTATGAAGGTCCAACTTAGATTATAGAAGGCAGAAAGTGCCCCCCTATGTCCTCCAGGTGCCAATTTTGACTCACGCCGGTTCTGATCCTGAGAAAGCAGTTAATATAGTAGGTGGTGGTGGTTGAGTGTCGTCTCCTTCCATAAATAGAAGGTCGAAAAGAGATAAGCACAGAGGCAGACTGTCAGTCCATCTTGATAGAGAATGCGTCTGACAACCAACTACATGGGAAGTCTGACCATCATCTGCATGTGCAGCCTAATAGGGAAACTCATCAATGCAAAGCATTAAACACATGTCGTGATCGTGTCTTCAGTAGCTAAGCCGGTTTCAAGTATATAGAGGCATTTTTTCCATTTGTTTTAGGGTCGATGGTCAAGCTAGGCTCCTAATTGTAAAGTTTGATGAAGCACTAGTTGCTCTGGTTAGGTATTATCATATGAGACTTCCTATTTAATGAAAGTCAACATCTTTCCACCTCTCTGTAAACTCTATATTAAGATACTCAGAATCAGAGGATTCAGTCGAGGGTCATGATGTTGTAGGATGATGTATGGTTGATCACTGCAATATTTACACCAGTTTCAATTAGTTTCTTGTGTTATCTTTCCCTTGCACACTGAATAACTTGGAATTGGAGGATCCAGTCAAGCTATTACAACAACATTGTGATGCTCGGAATTGGAAGATCCGATCGATCCATCACTTTGTTGTTGTAGCTATGTTAGTTTGACATATTTCAGTGTCTTATTTTTCTTCCCCAAGTTGCTGGAAGGTCGAATGCCCATAGTAGTCTCGTTCATCTTCTCACCAATAATTCCATCTGCTCACCTTAAATCCAACTTCCTGACTGAAGTTAGATCAATACCTCACCTACTCATGCATACCTATCCTAGTTTCCTAAGTTAAACAACATTATCCTAGGTCTGCAACCATTCGACCACCTTAATTCAATTATCATGACATATAAAACTGATGGGTATCGGGCTTACTCCTGTCGAAATCCAGGAGTGAATTTTGGTGCTAACAGGGGTTTCTTTTGATGTACAGGTGTAATATCAGGACAAGTGTCTATATGGTGTTCGACAATAGAAGGATCAAGGTCAGACATCTATGTGTATGGCTAGGAAAAAATGTCCTGATATTCCTGGAAGAGAGCTTTGTAAGTTGAAAGTTCTTTAGGGGATCATATGACACCAATGGTGATTTCTTCTATGATTCCATGTTTGGTGGAAATACCAATTTGGATAGTGGGGGAAATGTTTTCCATGTTTCCTACTTCAAAAGCATCAGGGGCATGGATAGGGTTGTTGAACCAGTATATATGCCCAGATGGGATAAAATATTTAGTTTCAATTTCGTATATGGAGTCTTGGATAGGAGGCTCAAAGGGTTCCTATGAGAGAAAGAGCACTATGTGATGGAGTCATTCCATGGGAAATTGGGGGTAGTTAATTCCTCAATGATGTCTTCATCATAGTGGAACTGACGAGAATATAGGGGATCCAGGGGAGTAACATTGGTGACTGTAAACCGTGTGATGGTCTTCTGGAGGTGAATATGTAGAGGGGGTTATGCAAGGAGGTTGCAACAGTTCAATGGACATGAACCAAATATCAAGATATTGTGGATTAAAAATTGTGGTCATTCGTAAGATTTCTATGGGAAAATGAACTAGAGAATTGGGGGGATTTGGGGGTAATTCCTCATATAGCCTATCCATAAACCAGGGAGGAATGGGAAGTTCCTTAGTCCTAGGAGAGAGAATATTAATAATATCTGGGGAGGGAGTAGGGAGAATCACTTGTATCGCAAGAAATGAGGGGTTGGGAGGATTTTGAATAAGGGCCATTTGGTGACGCCTGTATTCAATGATCATAGGACACTAGTATCTGAAATGATCAAGTGATTGAAAAAGAGAACAAGGGTATCTCATATGTTCATTGACTGAGGTTGTGACATAATGGATGTTAGTGACTTGAGTTTTGGATGACACAGATGGAGGGGGTTCTTGCTGAAATATTTGGTGGACTACCATTAGCGTTAGTCAAAACTGAGGTAGTGCAAGGCAATGGTGGGTGTAATGGACATACTTGGAACAGATGGCACATTCAAATTTGGTTTGCAACCCTTTGCTACCTGTAGTAGAGGATGTGGTGAAAGTACTAGGTGTGCTGGATGAAGCAGTGAGAGGTGTGGTTGCTCGAGGGAGTTGGATTAAATTGCATAGTTCAGGAAGAGAGGGACATCTATTAGTGGGGTGTCCTTCTTTCTCGCATAGTGCACAAGGAGTTTGAACTCGGGGGGGGGGAGTGGAGCAGTGGGATCTTTCTTCTTCCATCTACCCCCATCTGTGGAGATGGTGTTGGCCAATGGGGGGGAGGGTGGTGCCGTCGGAGTTAGGACTGGGATCTGCATTGGGATTCCCTCAGTTTGGGGAGGGAGAGATGGTTGAGGAACCATCTCAGGTGGGTGTAGATACCAAGCTAGAATAGCAAGAACCATGTTAGGAAGGGTAAGGGTTGCAGCTACCTAGAAAGGTTGTATGCCTGATGGGGGGTAGAAGAAGGGGATTTGTGTAATGGCTTGGGGGACTGTCTCCCAAACTGGGATGTGACCCTAGGAGAGAGTGAAATCTAGAACTAGTGGTGTCAAAGGGTTCTCAAGTGGTTCATGAGGTAGGGTTTCTATGACTAGTGAGACTTTAGGGAGTGAAGAATACTCGGTGGGAGGAATGGTATCTCCAATTTTCATTCCATCAGAATATATGACACATACTTGTGCTGAGGGATGTATGAGCGATGGTGATCCATGGTATGTCCCTAGAAAGGATGGGTCTTTGAAAATTATGGGGCCCATCTCGATGAGTGTGTATGCATTGGGATTAGTGTTGAAAAGAGGTAGGATGTTATCAATGTTCAAGGAAGGGTTGGGCTCGTAATGTGAAACTTGGTCAATGTTGATGATCTTCCCATTATGTGGGAACATCATCTTTCAAAACATAGAAGAGGCCACAACCTTCATATCGTACATGTAACTATGTCCAAAAAAGATATTGTAACCGAGAAGGGCGTCGATAACCTCAATGTCAATAAGAATGGTTTTTCCCCCAAATTCAATGGGGACATTTTGAAAGACCCCTTTAAGAGAGGATGGTCTTCCATGATAATCTCTCAAAGTGATGGAATATGGTATTATCTTGGGGGATCCAAGTTTCTACTATACCATTTTGGACATGATGCATGTGGATGCACCTTCATCAATGATGCACCGATGAACTATGATGTTCCAAATTTTGACCGCTATATGGAAAGCTACCAAAGAGAGGAGACGAGGTTCCCCATAATCTAGATAAAAAGTGATTGTTACACCTCAATATTACTTGCTTTGATAAGTGTCGCATGTTCCTCATAATTGTCGCAAGGGTGGCATGTTGTTCACAAGTGTCGTAAATGTCAAACAAAGCATACTGCCATGACGACGACACTAAGGAGACACTCAGAATACCTCAGAAATTTGATTTGGAGGAAGGGGAATGATTAAATGAAGTCAATAATATCTTGCCACTAGAAAGGAGCTCTTAAACTAGGGTGTTAAGGGAGAGCGCTCCCCTACATCAGCCTTAGGAGTGCTGGTGCTCCCCTATAAGGTGCTAGGGAGCATTATAGCACCAAATCACCCCTCTGAAGGAGCACTACACATATTTGAATCCATGGCACTCCCCTTGAGCCTACTAGGGAGAATTATAGCACCCTGATGCCCCTTTTAAGAGAGCACTGTCTAATCTAGGCAGTGGTTGATCTGTTGAGGAGAAGAAGGGGAAGATATTTCAAGTTTGGGAGGCAGTTGCATTCGAATTCCTAGTTCAATCAGAAGATCCATGATCTAAGGAGGGAATTACTCAACCTACTCTAAATATACCTCAAGAGGTTAAGACTCTCTTAACCTATATAAGCAGGCTCTATGATGGTGGAAAGGGCGGGAAAGAATTACAAGCATGAAACCTATGATCTCATAGGAAACACGTAGTGGACTGGAAAGGGAGAATCACACCAAACTTATGATCTCATAAGTAGTGTTGGAACAGAGATGATTCGGAGGCAATAGAATTATGATCTCATAGGGAGAAATTAGTGAAGCTATCATCATTCAGACCATGGATCTTTTGAGAAAGGGGTAGAAAAGGAGGACTTGGCAGAACTGCTGCAATCCATCTACGACTGTAAGCAATGTTTTGTCCTCATTAATATAATTTGCTTGGCCTGTTTCTTTCTAATTCATGTTAAATATCACATGAATTTGTCTCTTTAGTAGATATACCTATTTTGAACTAATCTTGATAGAGTAGGAAGTAGTTGTACTATTTTTTGTCTATAGGGCTCATCGAGGAGCGAAAGATTGGAGCTCAACTCGAAGCGTGCAGGGACAAATGCCTGTAAAAGGTACTTCTTTTTCTCCTTCCTCCTCACACATTAGTTTGTATATATATAAAAGGAAGTCAGTGACCATGATAAGCACCTTCTGTCTTAGAGTTAAGAGTCTAGCTCTTTGAGGAGATCTACCTATCCGCAGGGAGATTTTCCTTCAACATAAACTAGTGACTCCACTGGGGAGTCCTCAAATCGAAACCTTTCTTGTTTTGATTTCTCCTCATAGACTTTGTCTCACACCTTGATTGTTCTCAGACCTGGTTCACCCCTTTTCGATTGATTTCATGGGCTGATTGACTCCCTACCCCATCACTCTTAGCTTGCTTGACAAGACTAGACTACAATTTTTGGATTTTTTGACATTTTTAGGAGATTTCTAAACCTAGCACCCCTATGGCTATGTTGAAAGAGTGCCAATGCTCCCTAACTACCTTACACAGAGCACTATAATGCCTGGTTCCCTTTCCACTAGAGCGCCAGCCCTCTTTTGGCCAAAAACTTTCCAGAATTGCTCTTTTCAGGGTTTTACCTCTGTGTTTCACTTGCTGAGCCTCCCTGTGAGTCAGTGCTTCTTCCTTTTCAACTTTGACATCCTTTCTTATGAGGAGAAAACACCATGCTGTTTAGATTTTGTAGCCTTCTTCACTATTTTTTTTGAGTTTTTCTACTATTTGAAGTTTGAAACCAATACACTGTCTTTCTCCCCTTTTTGACTGAGCGAGAAAATCTGGTGAAGGACATCATAAGCCTACATATATTTTTATTTTGTTTTAGTTAAGGTCATTGTTCTTCGACATTTATTTTGGTGTGAAGTCCTTGATTTTTCTTTGTTTTTTCTTCTCTTTTTACTTCTTGTTTTTTATCACAATGAGAGGGTGTATTGTTTGTACAAAACCTGCTTGTGTTTGTCTAATTTTCATTGATCCAGAAGATAATTAGCAAGACGAGCATTTTTTTGAATTAATCATTATTCACATACAAACAATAAAGAGACATCTTCATGATTGATTTTTCATATTAGAAGGTATTTCAAAAAGTTTTAGCACCACATCGGATTTGATTGAAGAAAATTTGTTTGAGGACATTCCTTATTAGTGCTTGTTAGTGAAAAGAACTCTCTCTCTCTCCCTTAAATAGATGTTCATCAAAAAGAAATGACTGCTTATCATATTTGATGCATTTTTGGGGACTGAGTCATAATTCCATCCGTTTCACTTCCATGCACCCTTGTTGAGTAAAGAACAACTATAAAATGAACGCTAATTAAAAAATATCTAGAACATTTTCTTTTCTAGGATCCGCCACCAATAGTAGACTAGGCTTAGTACTTTGGATTAGGCTATGAGAATAACTCTCCAAAGTTTCCAAAAAAAACATTAGCATCCTGAGCTAGGGAGAGTAAAATCCAATTGTCGTATAAGTCTGCCTGGGATCCCCCTCTCACACAGGGGTTACACACAAGGTTACATTCAGGAGAGCTACAAAGATTATCCCTCCGTGGTTTGATTGATTGTATTGGTCAGATCGTATTATGGGGATCACTTAAAGGTAAATCCACAATTACTGAGTGGAAGCCTTTCAATTTGATTTCGGGCTAGATACCCTACCCGTACGTTCGGATCAGACTGTCGACTGTACCCGCCCAAGGGATGACTGCGAATTGGTAACCTTAGTGGCCATAATCTTTAGGGTCTTACATAAGGTGACAGTGAAGGGAAGTCTCACTGTACCTAGAGAAGACATTGGTCAAACTCACTCGGGCTCCTTGGAGGGTAAATCCACAATTACTACGTGGAAGCTTGCACTAGGGTGAAAGTCCGTTAAGTAGGTTGCCATTGTAATTGTTCCACCATATCCCCGCCCCTTCTTGACTTGATCATGTGACGTTGGATTTCATCACCAACTAGTACGGTCATCGAGAGAAGGTCCTATTTGCTTGGTTGTGATTCTTAGATTCTATTAACATATGCTATTTCTTTTTGGTAGTTGGCCATAGATCTTTTCCACCGACTCTTTTTCGCCAACATCGACCCTCCATGCCATTTGCGGAGGCTACAGGGACTTCCTCCAGAAAATATGGAAGGGAATACCCCTTTACCCCCTCATTATATGGAGGAATATCCTCAACAGAGCGAGGTTCAAGACACTACAACTTCCCAAGAAGAAGTTCCCACTCCTTTAGAGAATTTTTGAATTGTTTCAGAGTCTCCGGAATCTTTCCTCATTCCGGAGGGATATGAGCGACGTGTTATCCAATTGAATTCAGTTGGTGAATTTATCATCGTCAATCCTTCTGACATTCTGATTGGGTCTCATTCAAACCCTTTAGTCGATGACATCTTTTGGACCACAGACATTGTTCGAAGTCCACCGCGCATGGTGTAGGATCTTTACGGAGCAGGAATAGGTGCCGATGTGCCTATTACCTACACCATACCCCTAAACCATTTTACCGGTACCACCATTTTTATGGCCACACCATCCGTTGGTCTGAACACATCGTCTGTTGGCCCAAGGTCTACTTTTCCTCTCTAGATGGCCCATTCTACAATGGTCCCTCACATTCCGACTATTCCTACTGGTAATGCGGTGGTTAGCCAAGCTGCAATTGGCACACCAGTAACACCAATACCTACATCATCACTCCCTTTTGGGTACAGAGAACTGAATTTTCCTACTACCACTACTACCCAAGTTATGTCGGGAAGTTCCATACCTATCCAACAACCCGGAGGGACCGGTCTTGGAGGTCTTAATCCATTCAGCGGTATTGGTCAGTCATTTACGTCTGGTTGTCAAATTCCGAGAACTCTACCTCAAGCTGGGGGGCATCCTCTCACCGGAGGATAACTTCCATTTGGAGGGCACCCTCATTCTAGGGGGCAGCCTCAATATGGAGCCTACCATAAACTGTATGGACAAAATGTGTCTGCCACACCTAATCTGTGGAATATCCCTTTTCCAGGAAACCCACAGTTCTCGGGGGGACACAATTCTCAAACTCCACAACAACCTCCTTATGGACAAACACCGAATCTAGCGTATAATCCTCAAAACCCATCCGGTTATCCTCCGTTCGTACATGTTTCTCAAACTAACTCAAATCCTGTGTACCCTACACCAACCTTATACAAGAGGGCCCACTAGTTACAATTATCCGCATAACCTAGTGTATGGCCCTACTGGTGTCCCTATGCCACACCAGTATTACCCATAGGCTAATCGACAACTACCTTTCCTAGCAACCCTGGACCTTCTAGACTTGTCTCGGTTAACGAATGATCTTATTTTTCATTCTCCAGTTTGGCCAACTATCCTAGCTAAACTTCCTTTTGATATTCCAAAATTCGACAGAAAGTCCGAAGAAGACCCAAACAACCATGTGATGACTTTCCATTTGTGGTGTTCATCCAAATCCCTCATGGACGATTCTATACATTTGCATATTTTCCAATGAACTCTTACGGGTTCTGCAGAAAAATGGTATATTGAACTACCACGTGCCTCTTTTCACGATTTCAACTCCCTCGCCATGTCCTTCCTCACACACTTCCAACTACCCATTCAATATGAGATGGGTACTGAACTATTGACCTCCCTTCGTAAAAAAAACCTCCGTACATATCTCTGACCATATTCATGAATGGAGATGACAACGAAGGCTAATCAAAGTGATCATTCCTGACCAATTATTAGCGGAATGGTTCACTAAATCATTGTTACCCCAGATCGCTCGTGATGTTGCCATGGGTGGTGTAGTCACCGAGGAAGAAGCTATTGCTCGAACTCAATACTTAGACTTGGTTTATTCGCAGTCTGGTACTCTGTACGAGTTGATACCAAAAGCTACCCATGCCACTAATGATCCATCCAAACCATCGTCTACCTCGCATGCGGATGGAGTCATTGGCTCCGTCAAAACCCAGTCTCCTTCCCAGTCGACTGGAACAACCCAACAGTCTACTCCTATGCCTGCTCTCATTCTGAATTCACCCTCTTCTACTCCCCCTCAAACTCAGGTCTCAGAGGTGAATGCGGTCTAATCGACCCCTTCACAATAACCTGGGGGCAAGAAGAAAGCAAGAAATAAACCAAATAAAAACAACAACAATGAACAACCAAAAAATCAACCTCAAACCTCTGCTGCCGGAAAACAACCACAATGAAAACCAAAATTCCCATGTCTCATTTGTGGTGATGATCACTACACCTGATACTATCCATGTCACAATGAAGTAGCCAAGCTCTTCAAGGGAAATTCACAACCCGTTGTGCTTACTCAGCCTTTTCCACAGTAGAAATATTTGGTTTCTCAAACCCCCACTGCAGGGGGTAGTTCCAACCAATCCCATGACGAGGCCTCGACAAGTGCCCACATTTACATGTTTAACAGGATTAATCTGACCACTCGCGCTGTGACATATGACACGCCAGTTAAACCTGATAAGCCGAAGACTACTAATGGTTCCGTACCGGACCCATTACCATATTCCATTAGTCCTCCGTCTGCTAGCCCTCCATATGGGCCACTTCATATCGAGAAACCTTCATTTGACTCCATATTACGCCCTCCTAAGAGCACTATCCGAAAATCTACCTTCAATCCTAGTTCACGAGCTGCCCAAAACTACAACATTGTTGAATATTTGTCTCAAGCACTGTGTGCTATGTATGCTTTGGAAGTTCTACAACACTGTCCCAGCCAACGTAGAACACTCTTAGCTTCCATAGACACTTTCGATCCCAAGTCATCTAATAACCTCATGTTTAATCTGGATGATCATCAACCATGACTCTCCCACCAACTAGCTTTCCAGATCGATGTTGTTGTTCACAATCAACAAATCCACCGAACTATCTTGTATGAGGGAGCCTCTACTTGTGTCATGTATTTAGCTTGTTGGAAAGGCTTAAAATAACCCACTCTTAACAAATCCCCTACGATATTACGCGCTTTCGATGGGTGAGGTTTTCATCCACACAGACTTTTACAATCCTTAGCCATTCAGTTGGGTGGAAAAACTGTTACCGTTGATGTCGAGGTAGTCGATGCTCCCCTCGATTACAACCTACTACTTGGAAGAATTTGGTTCTATGCTATGACTGTCATCACCTCGTCGGTGTTTTGATGTGTACAATTCCCCCATCAAGGCAAATTTGTCACTATCGATCTACTCGATTTCTGTACACCTGACCCTCGCGTCCCTGTCACCAACAACATTCCTTTTTTGGGAGACCACCCAGTTACGTATGAAAGCATTGGTGTTGGATTGTTGAAAGATTATAGCCTCATGGGTACCTTCCCTACACCACTTCCACCCACCACGCATCATATTGTCGTCGTCAATATGATTTCGACTATGCCTTATCAATCTTTGGAATCATCTGATCCTTGGATTGTACCTAGTCCTCTGGAATTCGATGTGCTCAGTGACACTATGCCGCTTAGCCTAGTCGAGGCCACATACATAGCTATTCAATCTGCCTCTCCCTCTCTGGAAAACCCACATTTATTGGCACCTGATGCCTACTCAATGCCCTCATAGTTGGATTCCCTATCGTCTGCAATCAATCACATTTCCCAAATTTTCCCTTCTGATGAATCTATTATGGAAATGCTTAGTATTGACGATCTACCTTGGGATGATAACCATCATCAATCCTCTTTTCTTCTTCATTTGGAAGAAATTCATCAAGACATACACTCTTTCTTCCCCCTTGATGTTACCAATGCTCCGCAATCTCCCATCCTCACACAAGATACTCTTTCTGAGGGGAATATGGGTAACATCTCTACCACGATCATTATTGATATTTCGATCAAAGAAGGTGTCCTGGAAAACATTAACATTGGTGCTAATTGCACACTCGAAGAAGTGGTCTCTTACACCGCTCTGTTTAAAGAATTTTGCGATGTCTTTGCTTGGAGCTACGAGGAAATGCCAGGGATCGACCCTTCGATCATCGTGCATGAAATCAAGACTTAGCCTGGTGCGAAACCTGTTTGACAGAAACTCCGCCCAGTTCATCCCAAGAAAATCACAGCTATAAAGGCAGAAGTTGAAAAACTTTTAAAATTTGGCTTCATCTATCCCGTCCCTTTGATGGAATGGGTCTCCAACCTCGTTCCGGTTGCCAAAAAACAAGGAACCATCCATGTTTATGTTGACTATCAGGATCTCAATAAAGCTTGTCCAAAAGAAAACTACCCTATGCCCTTCATCGACCAAATCATTGATAATTGCGTTGTGAGCATAATCTTCTCTTTCATGGATGGCTTCTCCGGGTATAACCAGATCGAAATCTTACCTGCTGATCAACATAAGACAGCCTTTATCTGCCCATGGGGAACTTTCGCCTATCGAAAGCTACCTTTTGGTCTCAAAAATGCTGGTGCTACTTTCTAGCGGGCCATGTAGTACGATTTCCACGATATCAAGCATATCGCATAACCTTACCTCGATGACTTACCTGCCCACTCATCCAATCGATCCGATCACATTGATCACTTACGTGCTATTTTTCTTCGATGTCGGTTCTATCGTATCCGTTTGAACCCACATAAGTGTATTTTTTCTGTCGAATCCGGTCGACTCCTCAGTTTCATTGTCTCTAAAGATGGGATTAGGGTGGATCCCTTAAAGATTAAGGCCATTCTATCCTTACCCCCACCTACCAATTTAACCCAAATCCAAAGTTTGCAAGGCAAAGCAAACTTCCTTCGTCGTTTCATTTGTAACTACGCTGAGATAACTAAAGGATTCATGCGATTGCTACAGAAAAACACCCCTTTCATCTGGGATGACATCTCTCAACGGTCATTTGATGCTCTCAAGCATGCCTTGACCCACGCACCTTTGTTTCACCCTCCGGAGTATACAAAGGACTACATCCTTTACTTAGCTACCTCCACTTCCACTATTGCAATGGTGTTAGTTCAGGAGGACCCCAATGGTGAGGAATATGTGATCTATTACCCGAGCAAGAGTCTATATGGACCCGAACTTTGATATTCGCATGTAGAGAAAGTGGATCTGGCAGCCATCATCATTGTCTAGAGATTCTGCCATTACATATTACTACGCACCACCACAGTGATTGTGGACTCCAACCCCATGTACCACATCTTGACACGTCAAGTGCTTGGGGGAAAATACTCTAAATGGATCGTCATCCTTGAGGAATTCAATCTTGAATTTACAAAGTCCAAAGCCAAAAAGTCCCTAGTGTTTGCGGAGCTTATATGCGATCTTGATGCCAGATGTGCGCTACTGCTTCCCGTCATGCTCGTGATGGCAAAAAAAATGGACCGGAGGGGTAACTCTCGGATATCCTTGATAGGGATTCTAACCCCCACCAGTCTTGCTCCTAGGACACAATGACGTGCCAGATACATGCCCACTTTCTCAGGAAGCGCCCTCTGTCTAGAAAAGGATATGGGAACCCCTCTTTTCGAGAGGCCAGTCAAGAAATACATGTCTTCCAACTCGATGGTTAGAAGTTGTGTTCCAATCCGGAATCCTTGCTCTACCACATCCCATAAGATGATCATGTGCTCAAGCAATAAAATCTCCTTCTTCATTTTTTTCAATTTGAAGAATTTCAGTAAGCCACAAGATCTTAACGCGGCCCGTGTGTGAGGACTCTGCAAGGAAGCCAAGTCATCAATCTCATGCTCTCGTTCTTTCCACTCGATCATGGTCACCGAAATCACCTACAAACAAAAAAAAAACAAAGAATTTAATTATTCAATGTTTTTGGCAATTTCGGCAATTTCTTAAACAATTTAAAAACTTGAAATCTCATGCCCACATTGTTAAAAAAGACCATGCCCTCTTTTATAATCATCACGCCCTCTCTATACCATTTAATAATCATCAAGAAACAATAAAACGTTTTTAATTAAGATGATGTCCATAATGGCTGTGTGGGTGCATTTTTTGAGTTTTCTATGACTTCTTTAACAAAAACGACCCATCCACCCAAGTGTCAAAGCGTTGGCATGTTGTCTATCTACAACATTTTTTCACAAAGAATGTCTTACTCCCATCATTTTTTATAGAGGTCGATTTGATCTTTTTTGGGGCGACCTAGGGATTCATTTTTTAAATTAAATGATGCTATCAAAATGAATATTAAAACATGTAATTGAAAAAGGGAGAGATGTAGATCTACCTAGTCCAAACAACAAGAGAAACGGTCAACCGTAGCTCCAGTATCAAACGAAACAAGATCCACCTCCAAAATGAGAATCTCCACTGCTAGAAATCCTTATGCAAAATGAAATGGTAAATGAAGTTTTTCTTGTATTACTATTTATAAACTTTCATTTTTATAAGGTATAGTTATTTATGGGTTTCTCTGACAATGTAATGGCTTCACTAAACCACTGGATTGCAGTATTGACATCGCAGGTTTCTGAGCAGTTCTGATTCATTTATTTACCTTGTCACATCCATGAGCATAGTCTTAGTTCATTTTCAAGCTCGAAAATATGAGAACACACTGGGTAGAATTTTATCTTTTTTTCGGACCCGCACAGACACATGAAAAAGGAACCCCCTGGAGTCGTCTTTAAACTCTTTTCAGACTCTCTAAATATGAAAAGATTGTCGAGTGACCTTGCTTCCTTTCACACTCGTTAAAAGGTTCGAAAGGGCATCTTTCGAGCGATAGTTTATCTCTTTTTCGGTCTTGTTAGACTATTGTACGAAAAAGGAACTAAGAGAGTTCTCTTTTAAGTGTTTTTCCAAACTCTATAATCCTGAAAAACCTTCGAGTTTTCTATCTTTGGACTTGCTAAAACACATATCAACAGGCCCATACATGATCGAACCCTTACTTCTTCTAGTTTGTTAAACAAAGGAAGAGGAACTTACCGAAGGTGAGTTATATCGAGCATGTGTTATCCTCCTCAAGCTCATTAAATCAAAAAGAGGTACTCGTCCATCTGGATGGGGGGAAATTTGAAAGAAGAGAGCGAAGCTGTCTCTTGAGAAAATTACCAAGTAATTCTTAGAGTCGCCCTTGAACATGAAACTTTGTCATATGCACACATTATAACTCGCTGAACCTCTGCACTGAGCCAATCCTTTGAGTTTTCTCACTCCTTTGGGTCACCTGACGTAAGTCACTGCATCCACTACATTATCAAGTTTTGGTCCACGTCATGTTTTGTTGTTGTTCCTCAGTGTTCAAGGGAAGTATCTGCCTCTAGAGTTAGCCATCCCAAATATCTTGTCTCAAAGTCCCTGTCAGTCCATGTTCATTTGATCCACCAATTACATCTCTAGGTTCGTTTCATGTCATTGATGGGGGATACATCAAGGCCCTCCTTCGACGAGCTTATTCCTGTCGACCTCAACACATTATCCAGGAATTAGACTTAGAAACCAGTTAGTACTTTGGGACTTGCATGCCTCAATGGCAGGCATCCCTCACATTCGACAATAGGTTTACATCATTGACCTCTGATTGGATGATTCCATGGATGTTCGACTCCATCTCATCCATTCACATTCGTTGGAATGTACTAGGGTACCTTGGGAATCATTGGCATTAATGGTGATCTCCCTCACACTTGTTAACGGTTCACACCATTGACCAGTAATCAAGTGGTTTCTGACATGTTCGACATCAGGACATCTATTCACATGGTTAGAATCATACCACATTGGGATCGGTAAGAAGATCCTGGGTTGAGTGATCACTTTGATATGTACTTTTCCCAGGTTGCGAAGGAGTTTCTCTTGGACAAATGATGCATACACTGTTACATAGATCCACTTTGTATTGGTCATGGCTATGTCTTGTCATCTCATAGATCCACTGTGTATTCTTCATGGCTACGATTAGTCCTGGTCATCAGAGTATAGATCCACATTGTATCCTCGGTGTCTATACCTTTTTATCAATACAATTATGGATCCGTAGTGTATTTTATGGCGGCCATATCTTGCAACTCTTGATCACCCAAGCATAGGTATGCCTTCCTTGGGTTTTGAAACATGTCATGATATTTTTTGGATGTTTGTGTGCAACTTCGGTCAGGTTCTCCAAGTCTATACCCTTGCTTGAAAATCTACAAAGTATTTTAGTTATCAGTTCGCATCTTCTAACTTCATACTTTGGGGGGCAATCTGTTACACCTCAATATTGCTCGCTTTGATAAGTGTCGCATGTTCCTAAAAACTGTCGCAAGTGTCGCATGTTGTTCACAAGTGTTGCAAATGTCAAACAAAGCATACTTCCATGACGATGACACTAAGGAGACACTCAGAATACCTCAGACACTTGATTTGGAGGAAGGAGAATGATTAACTGAAGTCAAGAATCTCTTGCCACTAGAAAGGAGCTCTTAAACTAGGGTTTTAAGGGAGAGCGCTCCCCTACATCAGCCTTAGGAGCATTGACGCTCCCCTACAAGGTGCTAGGAAGTGTTATAGCACCAAATCACCCCTCTGAAGGAGTGCTACACATATTTGAACTGTTGGCACTCCCCTTGAGCCTACTAGGGAGCGTTATAGCACCCTGATGCCCCTTTTGAGGGAGTGTTGTCTAATCCAGGTAGTGGTTGATCTGTTAAGGAGAATAAGGGGAAGATATTTCAAGTTTGGGAGGCAGTTTCATTCGAATTCCTAGTTCAATCAAAAGATCCCTGATCTAAGGAGGGAATTCCTCAACCTACTCTTAAGATACCTCAAGAGGTTAAGCCTCTCTTAACCTATATAAGCAGGCTCTATGATGGTGGAAAGGGGGGGAAAGAATTGCAAGCATGAAACCTATGATCTCATAGGAAACACGCAGTGGACTAGAAAGGGAGAATCACATCAAACTTATGATCTCATAAGTAGTGTTGGAACAAAGATGATTCAGAGGTAATAGAATTATGATCTCATAGGGAGAAATCAGTGAAGCTATCATCATTCAGACCATGGATCTTTTGAGCAAGGGGTAGACAAGGAGGACTTGGCAGAACTTCTGCATTCCATCTACGACTGTAAGCAATGTTTTATCTTCATTAATATAATTTGCTTGGCCTGTTTCTTTCTAATTCATGTTCAATCTCACATGAATTTGTTTCTTTAGTAGATAGACCTATTTTAGACTAATCTTGATAGAGTAGGAAGTAGTTTTACTATTGTTTATCTACAGGGCTCATCGAGGAGCAAAAGATTGGAGCTCAACTTGGAGCGTGCTGGGGGAAACGCCAGTAAAAGGTACTTATTTTTCTCCTTCCTCCTCACACATTAGTTTGTATAGATCTAAAAGGAAGTAAGTGACCATGATAATCACTTTCTGTCTTAGAGTTAAGATTCTATCTCTTTGAGGAGATCTACCTGTCTGCAGGGAGATTTTCCTTCAACAGTGATGAGTCTAGTATCAGCAGGGTCGACTATCCCCAAGGCAGAAAGAAATATTTTTTGTTGAGTGGGATAGGTTTGGAGGACTTCCAAGACTAGCATGGATTCGAGAGATTGCACCAAGTCATCGACCAGAGTGTAATTGTGTGTCACCCTAGCCTGAGGGTTGTTGACATTATGTTGTAATGGGATGTGAGGAATATGAAGGGGTGTTTCGATGTTAAGGCATGGAATCATCAAAGGTGTTTTGGTTGTAACTAGAATTATTTTCGAAGTGGTGGGATTAGATTTAGGGGGTGCACTATATTGATGATTGCATGTTTGTAGAAGGATCTCTTCTTCGCTAGTGAGGAGCATAGTGCGATCTGTTGGATTCCCAAGGTTTTGATAAAGTCCCATCTTTGGTTGGGCAGGGTTTACTTCTTGCTGAGTATTCATCACCCCTTGATTTGGAATAGGGTTTTGCAACACCACCAGAGGTCATTGTTGCAAATACTATTGTGGGGCCTTGCAAGATACCAAATCTAATAAATACGCTGAACATAAATAAAATGATAGGAATGGCAGAATAATAGTAATATAACCAACATAATCATCCACAATAACATAGAAATAATATGATAACAACAACTAAAATATCACTTTGATTCAGAAAGCAATGTTCGTAGGCCTCTTCGAGGGGGAAACCTCCAGTTGAGCAGCGCTCTATTACAATAATCTCCAAGCTAGGGTTTTCATACCCTCGACCCTTATTTATACTAAATATGTCTATTAAGAGAAGCATCTAGAGGAAGATCCTTCTAGAAGCGGAAGCTTCTATTATGTATTCTTACATCCACCTTATTCTATTTTATTGAAAGGCCTTATTAATATTGACCTTTATTACATCTGAATACATTAATCTACCTATGTGCAGGTTAGGACCTTAACATGTCCACCCCCTTAAAAACAACCTTGTCCTCAAGGCTTGAGATGTGGAAACTACTGCAGAATGGTAGTTGGTTCCCAAGTGGCATCTGCTAGAGTCACATCTTTCCACTGTACTAGCACTTCCTTGATGGTTCTCTGAACCAGGCGACACTCACGCTGGTCCAAAATTGCTTCTGGCTATAGCCAAATAGATCCTTCTTCAACTAACTCTAGAAGGTTGGTTTGAATTTGGAACTTGGTTCCAATCACC
This sequence comes from Picea engelmannii, assembly GCA_009831015.1. NCBI lineage: Eukaryota > Viridiplantae > Streptophyta > Pinopsida > Pinales > Pinaceae > Picea > Picea engelmannii. The sequence continues at coordinate 77,709 of ML788501.1, forward strand.
TTCTTAAAGCATGAAACATGAAAAATAGGATGTAGCTTCGACTGACTGGGCAGAGCTAAATGATATGCGACTTGTCCCACATGCTTGAGAACTATGTAAGGGCCATAAACTTTGGGTGCTAGCTTCTGACAATGCTCGTCCTTGAGGGAAGTTTGCTTATATGGTTGCAGTCTCAGAAACACTTGATCCCCTTCTGCAAATTGACGTTCGGAGTGACCTTGATCTGCTTGCTTCTTCATTCGATTTTGTGCCATGACCAAGTTCTCTTTAAGGGTACGAAGGATATCCTCTTGGACTGTAAGTGTTTGGTCAACTTCCTAGACCTTCAAGGTACCCGGTAAGTATGAGAGAACTGAAGGTGTATTTTGTCCATATACCTCTTCAAAAGGAGTCATGTGAGTGGTTGTATGGTATGTAGTGTTGTATCACCATTCGGCGAGGGGTAACCATTGAGCCCATTGGTGTTGTTTTTCAGAGGCAAAGCACCTTAGATATGTTTCCAAACACTTGTTGACAACTTCCATTTGACCATCCATCTGGGTATGATAAGCTGAGATAAGATGCAATTGTGTGCCTTGTAGCTTAAACAGTTCTTGCCAAAAATTGCTTGTGAAAGTTGGGTCACGATCAGAAACAATAGAGTGTGGCATGCCATGAATCTTGAAAACCTGGTCCATGAAAATTTGAGCCACCGTGGATGCAATAAATGGGTGGTGAAGAGAGAAAAAATGAGCATACTTGGAAAGGCGATCCACCACCACCATTATGATTGATTTATTCCCTGATTTGGGTAAGCCTGTAATAAATTCCATAGAGATATCCTTCCAAATAGCAGGGGGAATTGGAAGTGATTAGAGGGTGCCTGTAGATTTGACTGTTTCTCCCTTGTTGCATTGACACACCTCACATTCAGCGAAAAACTTACATATGTCTTGTTTCATACCATCCCACAAAAAAGAACGTTTGACTTGGTCATATGTTTTGGTGAACCTTGAGTGCCCCATTGTGGGTGTAGCATGAAGCTCAGAAAGTACCGTCGATTTGATCTTGGATTGTTTACTTAAATACAACCAGCCTTTGTATTGAAGCTCATCCTAGAGCCAGGAGTACCCTGGGGGAGTTGGAGCCTTATTCTGTAGTTGCTGGATCAGATGTGAACTTTTGGGATCTTGAAGCCATTCCTGGCGCACAGCTTGGAGCCAATCAGGTACAATGAAGGAAAGAGAAAAAAGGGATCCTTCGTCTTCATATTTTTGGGAAAGTGCATCCGCCATGACATTGTCTTTGCCCTTCTTGTAAATGATCTCATAATCATATCGAAAGAGCTTAGTCACCCATTTTTTTTTCTCCTGGGAAGAAATTCATTGTTCCAAAAAGTACTTGAGTCTTTGATGGTCAGTCTTAATTTGGAAGCATTTCCCCAAGAGATAAGGACACCATAGCTCAATGGCATGCATAATCGCCAACATTTATTTTTCATAAATGCGTTTGCCCAGATTCCTTTTAGACAATTTCTCACTGGTGAAGGCCAAAGGTCAACCCTATTGCATAAGGACAACACCGATTCCTTTCCCTGAGGCATCACATTCCAACACAAAGGTCTTTGTGAAATCAGGAAGGGCCAGAACCAGAGTGGTGCACATGGTCATCTTCAAGGTTTGAAAAGCTTGAGCAGCTGTTGGAGTCCAAGTGAAAGAGTTCTTTTTTAGGAGAGACATGAGAGGTGTTGCAATCTTTCCGTAGTTCTTAACGAACTTGCGATAATATCCTGTTAGGCCCAAAAATCCATGCAATCTTTTGAGAGTCTTTGGTTGTGGCCAGTCTTGCATAGCTTCAATATTTTTTGGGTCCATCCTGACACCATCCTTTCCCACCACATGACCCAAGTATTCTACTTCTGAGGCACCAAAAGAACATTTGGATTGTTTTAGGAAAAGTTGGTGCTGAGAGAGTAGTTGGATAACTTGATCCACATGAGTTAGATGGTATGTCTAGGTTTTTCTATAGATGAGGATATCATCAAAGAAAACTAAGACAAAATGACGGAGAAAAGGGTGGAAGACATGGTTCATGAGGCTCTGGAAGGTGGAGGGGGCATTACACAAGCCAAAGGGCATGACCAAAAACTCATAGTGGCCCTCATGAGTGTGAAAGGTGGTCTTGGGAATGTTGGCCTCTTTCATACGTATATGGTGATAGCCCGAGCAAAGATCAAGTTTGGTAAATAATTGGGCACCACTCAATTCATCGAGGAGGTCATCAATGATAGAAATGGGAAATTTGTCTTTGATGGTCAGTTTGTTGAGAGAACGGAAGTCAGGACACATTCTCCAAGAACCTTCTTTCTTCAGTACCATGACGACTGGAGACAAGTAAGGTCTCATACTAGGATGGATGATACCTACAGTAAGGAGTTCCTGGACCATTTTTTCAATTTCATTTTTTTGTGCAAAGGGGTGGTGATATAGATGGATATTGGGGGGAAGGCTTCCTGGGACAAGGGGAATGGAATGATCATGAACAACGCAGGAAGGAGGGAGTCCTTGGGGAGTGGAAAATACCATTTGATGTTTATAAAGGAGGTCTTGGAGGTCTTGGGGCACTAGGGGTGTCTCGATGGATTGTATGGTGTGGAGTTGGGAAATGACAACAGAATGACCTTTTTTAAGCAGTTTTTCCATGTGATGAGAATTGATGACCTCAGGTGAACAACCAATGATTCATTGGAATTTATATTGGTGGCCTCCTTTGTTGAATTGCATGGTTAAGTTCTGAAAATCCATGAGAATGGGACCCAAAGTCCTTAGCCAGTCTGCACCCAACACAATGTCACAACCACCCATGTCAATAGAAAACATATGGGATTTTAGGTGGTAGTCACCGATTTGGAGAC
>ML788501.1:98771-109559 GCA_009831015.1 Picea engelmannii
CATCATATCCATCATCATCAATAACATTTAAACATTCATAAAATTTACATTCTCACAATATATCACATCATATCCATCATTATTCAAATACATTTAAACGTTCATAAAGGTTCATACGTCTTAAAAGTTCAAGTGTATCATTTAATAATTTTACTGTGAATAGAACATAAAGGTGATTAGGCCTCAGGTAATCCTAGTTTTCTAAGTCAAAAGGTGGTGTTACATACACCCAACAATTGAGAACATATTCTCAAGGTGGTCAAAAAAGTGAGGGATAATCTCGTTGTAACGTCTCAACATCTTCCCAAGTAGAAGATCCTGGACTATACTTGTCCCATCGGACCTTAACTTGGTCTACCAGATGGTTCCTAGGCTGTCTGACTCTACAGTCCAACATGCGTAATGTTTCTGCCGTGAGGGTTCCCGCGTTCAATACCTTCAATTCCTTCCAATTTAGTTTATGTGATTCATCAACAACATAATGATGTAGAACAGATACATGAAAAACATTATGAGTTTTATGCAAGTGGGGTGGCAGTACGAGACGATAGGCAACAGGTCCAATTTTCTCTTGGATTCTGAACGGTCCTATAAATCAAGGTGACAACTTTGTCCCCCTCCTGAACTGAATGGTACTCTTATTAGGCCTAATACGAATGAAAAACTGATCTCCCACTTTATAACTTCGGTCAGTCATGTGTGCATCTGAATAACTTTTCTGTCTATCTTTTGCTTCCTTTAGTCTCTGCCTAATCTAAATCACTTGTTCCTCCATCTCTTGAATCAATTATGGCCCAACTTTTACTCGATCTTCTAACCTCTCCCAACTCAACGACATTCTGCATGGCCTTCCATATAGAGCTTTGTAGGGTGGCATTCCGATGGATATATGAAAAATGTTATTGTAGGCAAACTCTACCAAAGGTAGGTACTTCTCCCAATGGGTTTGATTATCCATATCATACATCCTAAACATGTCTTCCATAACTTGATTTACTTTCTCAGTTTAACCATCTGTTTCAGGATGATAAGTTGTGCTTAAGTTCAGTTGAATCCCCAACACTGACTACAAACTTGTCCAAAACCTAGAAGTGAATTTGGAGTCCCTCTCCGAAATGATCTTCTTAGGTATCCCATGAAAACGGATGACCTCACTTACAAAAACACTTGCCACATCAGCGACATCGTAAGTGTCTCTAACTGGAATAAAATGAGCACTCTTGGTTAACTTATCAACTATCACAAGAATGTCATTGCATCTATGAGATGTGAGTGGAAACCCCATAACAAAATCCATGGAAATGACTTCCCACTTTGACATAGTAATATCATAGGGTTGTAGGAGAACTGTCGAGTGATGGTGGTCAGATTTCACTTGTTGACACTCTAGGCACTTGGCGATGAAATGGAATACATCACGCTTCATGCCTAACTAGAAGAAGAGCTTCCTCATGTCTACGTACATTTTCTTCACACCTGGATGCGCACGATAAAGTGCTCTATGGGATTCTTTCAGTATGATGCTTTAAATATTCCCACTTTCGGGGATGTACATCCTTCCTCGATATCTTAATAGTCTGTCTACTTCCAGACTATATCCTTCATACTTTGGATCTAATTGCCTCCCACTCTGGAGGTTTGAAGTAACCTTTAAATACCAACTATCTCCAAGGAGTTGTGTCAACACACATTCCCTCATATTGACTTTTAAGGGTACCAAGGAGAAAACACGTGGTCTCCTACTCAAGGATTCCACGACCACATTTTATTTTCCCTTGATGTAAGAAATACCAAAATTTTACTCACTCATAAACTCACTCCATCGCCTTTGCCTAACATTCAGATCCATTTGAGTGAAGAGATGTTTTAAAATTTGATGGTCCGTTTTGAGCTCAAAGTTTCTCCCCACTAGATAGTGCCTCCAAAGTTTCATAGCTAGCATTATAGCTGCCAAATCTAAATCATGAGTAGCGTAAATTTCCTCATGTTTCTTCAACTTCCTTGACGCATAAGCTATCACTCCTTTATCCTGCATTGGCATGGCCCCCAACACTTGCTTCGAGGCATCCATGCAGACTGTGAAGTCCTTTTCCATATTCGACACTCGTAGAATTGGTGCACTAGTTAGTAACCTTTTAAGCTCGATGAATGCACTATCACATTTGTTATCACTGAAATTTCATCCGCACATGGTTACAAGAACTCAGCATCGTCAAACAGTAATGAAGTCAGTCATGGCCCTAAATTAATCTCACAGCATTAAAAAAAGGAAAAAAAATATACAAAGTAGTGAAAAATTGAAGAGCGCTTTGCAGACATTGGGCGCGCGCGCACATGCACGAAACAAGAACGTAGAAAGCGTGCATATGCGAACGATGCGCGGTTGTTAGCGCAAAAATCTGTGCACCTGCTAAACGACACATTTATGAATGTGGTCGACCTCCCAACCACTTATGGTTCAGCTCCCAAGTTGATTTGACCTCCAAATCCGGGCTGGATCCAAATGGTGGGTTGGTCAAAGACCTAATAATGCCCTAAATGGCCTCTTTTCACACTACAAATCAGTTACACAATAACCCAATGCAATGCTATAAAAAGCCATGAATGCACCTCATTTTTTCAAGGAATTCAAAGTAATGTTATGCTGCCTATATTGTTTAAAGGACTCCATCCTTGACAAGAACACATTGGCACCATTTTATTGGGCAATCCATCTCACCATTGAGTGGATTTGCAAAGAGTTCTTTCATCACCATTTTCATTTTCTTTGTTGTAAGAAGAGCTACTAGTGAGGGTCCAAGAGCCTTCCCTTGGAGGAAGAAGGGACTCATAGTCCCCTTTCTTCTTGGTGCTTTGTTTTCATCAATAGATCAAGCCTCAAACATTGGTGACATGGGTCTTTTTGTTCTTGTTATCTCTATGTCCCTATGCTTATGATTTTAGTTTTTATTAGATTAATTCTTAGTTATAATTTTGTTTTTTCTTTCTCTAACTCTTTTCTCTACAGTTGTCCTACTCAGCAAACCCAACTGAGCTTGCAAGCAACTCTTATTTGCTCACCAAGGTGACAAAATAGGCGCAACATATTGGCGACTCCACTGGGGAAAGATATCAAATTCCTCCCTCATTTGGGTTTATTTTTCTCTTCTTTTAGTTTGTTTAACTTGCAGGTGCACTAACCGGCCTAAGCCGACCTGCCAACCATCCAATTCAAAGGAGAATTGAGAAAAATCAATCCAGATTTTTCTTTCTCGGCTGCCTGTCACAAGTGCGCGGGTATTCAACCCCACAGACGTGCATCGTGCATGCATGCACTTAAGTGACAACTTTTCTCTGCGTGCATGCGCTTTCAAACTCATCTATGTCTGTGCGCCTGCGCTCTGTGCGCCTCTGTCTTCACTAGGGGCCACGCATTTGAGAAAATTTTCACATTGTAAGTTGTTGGAATGTGGGGAAGGCCATTTTGCTTCTTAAAAATGATGTCAAGCATGTTTTAAAGCATCACCACACTTAGTCCCCTCATCATAGAAAGGGGTTAGTCAAACACACATAGGCACTTAGGAGGATAAAATCAATTTCCCTTCTTTTCTTTTTGCCACATGGATGGCTTGTTTTGAATTACAATATAAGGTGGAAATCATTTTTAATCACATCTAAGTTACATTGGGACTAGAAGTTGAGTTACAATCGCTTAGTATGCTCTTCTCTCATGCCTTCAAGCGACCTTGAGAATCAGAAAAAGATTGTGAAACGATTTCATCTCCCTTAAGAACATTAAAACCTTTAGGAGAGGACAAAGACCCTTCTTGGGACCCCTCTTAGTTTTCTTTTTCAAACACATCTTAATATTGTAACGGGCCCATACATACCCACATGCTACAAAGATAGGATAGTGTTTGAAATTTTTCTTTCTTAGATCAAAACACTAGGGAAGTTTAAAGGTTTGTAATGGGCCCATACATGCCCACATGTTCAATCTAGGATAGTTTCAAGCTTTTCTTAGATTACATCACAAATAGGGAGTTAAAGGATAGTAACGGACCCACATGTCCACATGCTAGCTTCCTAGGGATTTTGAATTACGCAAGGTTGTACCAAAGGCACTTAGTTAATTATGAAATCAAACTCTTGTAAGGACCAAGCGAAGTCCACATGTAGCAAGGTGACATCTAATGCACTAAAAATTGACACACTTTCAATCACACACAAAAGTCACTTTTCACTCACATAGCTTCTTCTTGAAACGTGGAGGTCAAAGTAAGTTTCCTCCAAAAAAGGATTCCAAAGACACCCCACATTTTCTTGATTGGACTATCCACTCCCATTTTTAATCAACGAGGTTGGTTTGCACCCCCAACCTCCCAAAACAACTACATCTAAAAAATTTCTAAAAACTCACTAAGTTTTCCTCCACAGGAGGTGCCAAAAGAATTTTTAAGTCTACGTAGGATTTCTTGGATAGGCATCCAAATAACTCCCCATTATCTGGTTCTCACATTGTCAAAACATAGAGGTTGTCAAATAGGGAACTGAAAATCCTCCAAGTCAAGTGTTCCAATTACCATAAGGCAGGGAGATACCCGTGAAGGGTTGAAGGTCGAGGTCTGGTTGTTCTGCGCATCCCCCCTTGAGGCACCCACCTCTTGGATGGGATCCATCCCGTGACCCATTTCTTAGGCCAAAAATCTAAATGTTGCTCTTTGACCGAGGTACCTAGTGACCAAATTTAGGACATCTACCCAGGTGGCGATTGTGGGCTGCAATTGCACCTTGATTGGATTTTGTGTGGCTATTGGGAAGTGTCGCCAGCTCTTTCGGGATATGTCCCCTTTACCCTCCATTATAACCAATTATTTCATCCTTCACTAGTTTCTCTTCCGGTGACTTCAAACCCCACTGTTGAGTGCTATTGGAAGGTCCAGTTCTATTTGAGAGGAAGGACGTTACGTCTTCTAGGACACGAGGATTTTCTTTCTTTGGATTCCCCCATGCAGACAAAACGCATTTACCCACATATATGTTTTTTTCTCACTTTATGATGCACATCTGATTATAGTTTGATTTGGATATATATATTGTGTAAACATTCAACGCAAAGGCTCTTGTTTCTATATTTCTCTCACCACTTTTTGCACATATTCACACAGCTAAGTCTGACACCATAGGGGAACCACAGAACCCCTGTCGTTCACGATGCTTGCTCAACCTCCCTCCTATTTTAGGGGGAGTATCTGGTCGTGCCCGCTCATCGTAACCTCCTTCACACACTCCTATGAGTTCTACTATCGTAGGATCAGCTTTGCTTGGTTCTACATTACTTGGCTCAACTTCCCAAGGTCATCCGTTCACTCGCTCTCCTTTACACAGAAGCGAAGGACCCACTTCCTCTCAAGGAGGGAGCACCAACCCACCTAGTCCCCATCAAGGGTTAGGTTCACAACACACTATGGCTAGAGATAACCCTCCCCCCCACTACAGATGCCATATTTGGCCTCTCTCAACATACCGGATCTCACCAAACTCACCAATGATCCTATATTGCATGACCCCACATGGCCTGCAATGCCAACCAAACTACCTTCAAACATACCTAAGTTTGAAGGAAAGGCAGGCAATGACCCTGCCAACCATGTCATGACCTTTCATCTTTGGTGCTCTTCCAATAGCATTATGGATGATTCCATCAGACTGCAATTATTTCAACGCACACTCAATGGCCCATCGGATAAATGGTATGTCGAAGAAAAATCAAGGTCCCACACAACCTTTGAGTCATTGGCCAAAGCATTCTTGAACTTCTTCCAATTACCCATCCGCCATGACAATGGTCTAGAACTACTGTCTAACTTCAAACAAACCTCAGCCACACACATCACTGACCACATTCACGAGTGGCGTAGGAGATGTAGTTTGTGCAAAGCAGAAACCACCAAGCAACAATGTCTCGATTGGTTTCTTAGATCACTTGTCTCTCTCCTTGGAAAGGATGTAGCTTCCACCTTTCCTCAATCAGAAGAGAAATCCATCAGCAAGGCCCAATAGTATGACCTCATCTACGCACAGTTAGGGTACTTATACACGATACTTCTTGATCTTCCAAAAGCTGTACCATTTGGCCAAGACAAACCTGGGATGTCTCACTCATCAGACGGACTAATTGGTGCCACCACACACCATGGTCCACAACCCCAACCACCACCAATGTATGGAACACCTGAATACCCACCAGCATATGGGGGCACTCCTTATTACCCCCCACCCCCCTATCAACAGCCATACCCTGTTGCTATACCCCCACACATCAGTGGACCAACACCGGCACCTCCCATACATCCACCTATTCCCACAAATAGTGGTACTCCCTCAACATCAGCTTATAGTACTAGCGAAAGTACTATGCCTTCCTATGTACCTTATGGATCGGTACCACCACAACATCCATAATTCCCATTTCCTGGTCCTCCACAACCCATGGCTCCCCCCCATCCACATGCGGGGGTAAATTTTGTTCAACCTTCTGCTGCTCAACAATACCAAAGTTTTGAACAGTTGAATACAGCCTACCCAACTCACCCATCGAACAATGCCAAGAAGAAAGGACAGAACAGGAATAAAAACAACCCATATCAAGGTGGGAATCAACCCCCACAACACCAACCCACTGGGGGCAACCAGAATCAAGGGAACCAAAACCCCCAAGGGGGCAATAATAACAAATGCCAAGGGTGAAATAATGTTAAAACCATATTCCCTTGTGCCCTTTATGGTGAGTTCGGTCATTACACTCACCATTTCCCCTAGATCGTTGATTTCAAATGGTTTAAAGACTCAGGTAGTCTTCCCCATTCTCCTGCACAACCTACCCCTCAGCAGGCACCACAAAAATACGTGCAACAACCCCCTCCCGCTGTGCTGCAAAATCCTATTCCACATCAAGGTGTAATAAAAACCCAACAGGACACACAACATCCCCCACCTCAGGTGGGACAATACCTCAACCCCAACAATCCAGCAGAGCATACAATTATCCTCACCAGTGAAGAAGAAATCCTTCTGCAAACGCGTAATCGTCAGTATCATGCACCCGTTGAATCTACTCCCATCTCTCTAGAGACAAACCCTACACTGACGGGACTCCCGTTGGTGATCCCTCGCCCTTCTGCCGAACCACCACTATGCATCCCTTACATCCCCTTGCACAGGAATGTCCACAACCCACAGGCTAGGGAAACTCATAACTATAGCTTGGTAGATGACTTAGCGCAATCCCCGGCTACCATGTCAGTCTTGGAAGTCCTCCAGACTTGTCCTACGTAGCAGAAATCACTACTTTCCACCTTGGGGGTAGTTGACCCTGCCGATAATCGACTCATCACCTTTGATCTTGACAGGGGTGAACCTCGTCTTCCCACCTTGATCGCTTTTCAAATACCAGTAAAAATATGAAACATCACAGTTCATTGATGTATCATCGATGAAGGTGCATCTACATGCATTATGTCCAAAACAGTATGGCAGAAACTTGGTTCCCCAAAACTCATACCCTCTGCCATCACATTACGAGCTTATGACAGACGACCATCCTCTCCTGAAGGGCTCTTTCAAAATGTCCCCGTTGAACTCGAGGGAAAGACTATTCTCATTAACATCGAAGTTATCGACGCCCTGCTCGATTATAATATCCTGTTTGGTCGTAGCTACATGTATGCTATGAAGGTAGTGGCATCTTCCATCTTTCGGACAATGATGTTCCCCCACAATGGGAATATCGTGACCATCGACCAAGTCTCACATTATGAGCCTAACCCATCTGCCAACCTTGATAACATTCTTCCCCTCATCTACACAAACCAAGACGCATATCCACTCGTCGAGATGGGTCCTGGGATTTTTAAAGATCCATCCTTGTTAGGAACGTACCATGGAGCACCACCACTCCTTCATCCTCCTAATCAAGTGTGCATCATATCATCTAATGGAACTCACACAGAGGATGCTCGTCCTCCTCAGGAGGCTTCAGTCATTCCTGACGTCCCAATAGTCGCAGAACCACTCCCATCGGAGCCTCCTGTGCATTCGTCGACCCCAACAGTCCACAAATCCACATCCCCTCAGGGGCATAGTTTTGTTTGGGAAACAGTTCCCCAACCCCTCACTCAAATTCCCTTTTTTTACCCTCCACCAAGTATAGAATCTTTTCAGGTAGCCGCAATGCTCACACTACCCAATATGGTGTTAGCAATCCCAGTGTGGTATTTACACCCACCTGAGATGGTCCATCGACCATCCCTTCCCCCACAAGAAGGCCTCCCCATGACGATTCACGTCCTTACCCCCACCACCCCCCAACTCACTAACCTCCCAGCTACAGCTGGGGGCAAGAGAAAGAAGAAAGAGCCCACCGCTCCACTTCCTCCATGCATCCCACCACCTTGTGCACTATGTGAGAAAGAGGGCCACCAAACCAACAATTTCCCATCACTACCTGAATTAAAAAATTTGATCCCCCTCAATCAAACTCCCACAACACCTGCCACTACTGCTAGTCCCACCACTATCACCCACCCTTCCAGTAGTAAAGGGTTAAGGACCAAATACGCTTGTGCTATATGTTAAGAGTATGGCCATTACACCCATCATTGCCTAGCACTGCCACACTTTTGGCAGACATTAGCAGCTGTATGCCAGAACTTCCAGAACCACCCCAGTCCTGCTATGTCCTCATCAACAAATATCAATGACATCCTCTATGTCACCACTCCAGTCAATGAACGTATGAGATTCCCTTGTTCTCTCTACGATTCATTATCTCATTTCACATACCAATGTCCTATGATCCTTGAACACAGGAAACGTCAATTGACCCTGCATCACCAACCCGCAGAGGCAATAATTGACCTTACCTCGTCACTGGAGGATCTTTGTGTCATTTCTCCCGAGCCCAAGGCACTCCCAATGCCTCCATGGTTCTTAGATAACGTCTCTGAGGATTTACCCTGCAACCCCCTAACTCTCCTACTCATTCCCCTATGGAAACTCTCCACCCAACCACCACGGGTACCCCTCAGTACTTCAATATATGGTTTATGTCGAGTGAACTCTCCCCATCTCCTAGCATTGTTCTCCCTGCGTCTTCATCAAGGGGAAACCACACTGTCACCAATATCACTCCTCACGACCCCTTGTATTCCCAACGTTTCCACTGCGATGAGGAAATACTCGAAGAGTTAAATCACTCAGAATCTCCCTGGGATGCGCTACATCACCGCACACTCTTCTCTCCACAGGAAGCCACCATGCCTCCTAACCAAAACCCGATTTACACAATCGAAACCAAGGATTTTATCCCATCAGGGCCTATAGATTGGTTCAACAATCCCATTCATGCCACTGATGCGTTTGAAGAAGGAAACATGGACAACATTTCCCCCACCATCAAAATCGACATTTCCATTAAACATGGAATCGTCGAAGAAATCACCATTGGAGCTGCTTGCAATCCTCAGGAAATCGCTGCGTATAAAGCCCTCTGTTATCACTGAAATTTTGTCTGCACATGGCGACAAGAACTCCATATCATCAAAACAGTAATGAAGTCACTCATGGCACTAAATTAGTTTCACAGCACTCAAGAAGGGCAAAAAACTATACAAAGTAACCAAAAATTGAAGGGCGCTTTACAGCAGCTTGATGCGCGCGCACATGCGCGGGTAAAAAACGTGTTTCTAGCGCATGCACGCACGACGCGCGACTGTAAACACAAAAACAAGTGCATTTGTTAATACGGCACATTAATTGCATAAGTCAGCCTCCTGATCACCCACAGACCGGCCCCCAAGATGATTTGACCCTCAAATCAGATCCGGCTCTGCAAAATCGGCGGATGAATGACCTAAATAAACCCTAATGCGCCCCTATTCACACTTGGAGAAAGTTATGCGACCGCCCGTGAAGTTTCTATAAAATCCCATGAGGGGACACTGTTTTGGCAGGGAATTCGAAGCAATGTTATGTTGTCCAGATGATTTAGAGCTCAACCTTTGACAAACAATCCATCAGCGGCATAACCCAGAGTTCTTTCACCACTCAGTTCAGTTCTATTCATTTTGTAAGGAAAGCATTGTGTTGAGGGCCCCGAAGAGCCTTCTGCTGGAGGGAGAAGGAACCCCTGTCTCTTTCTTCAGCGTATACTCTGGTTTCATTAATATACCAAGCCTGGAACCATTGACGACCCCCGTGTCTTATGTTTGATGTTTTTGTTTATTTTCGCAGTGTTATTTGCTTTCAGTTGATAGTTAGATTGTATTCAGTTTTGTTTTATGTTAACCCCATGCTGCCACAGATGTTCTGCCCTGATGAACCCAACAGGGTATGCAGAGCGGTCTCCATTTTGCTCACCTGGTGATCATTTGAACGCGAACAGACTGGCAACTCCACTGGGGAGTTTAGGTATCAAATCCTCCCTCAATTGGGTTTAATTCACTTTCCTTTTGTTGTTTTTAACTTGCAGGGACTCAAACCGGCTTTCCCCGACCTGTTAACCGGTCGATTCACAGCAGAATCGAGAGAATTGGTAATTTATCACAAGCGTGCGGGTATTTCACCACACAGGCACGCGCATGCACTGGAACTGTTATCTCTTTGCCGCGCGCACGCGCCTCTGTCTACAGTGACAGCCGCGCATTGGAACTAAAATTTCATTGTAAGGTTTTGATGTGGGGAAAGTCAGTTTCCTTCTCAACAATGATGTATGCATGCTCTAAATACTGCACCACTTAGACCCCTCAA